>QNGE01001709.1:79889-149057 GCA_008508345.1 Paragonimus westermani
ATGCGAAGGCTGCGATCAAATGTGAGTGATGGTCAACTTGAAAATAAAACCAAATCCCCGACTACTCATAGGTAAGATAATGGTATGATCATCTTCCTGCACACAATACATGCTGCTACATTAAAACGTTGCGAACTACTATAAACATTCTATGTATCGTTGAAACAAGCAATGTTTAGGAGAACCAATCGTACACAGGTTGTCCAAATTTTAAAAGGGTTGGCTTTTACAAACACGTGACGGAGTGAACTAAGTCATATTTTATTGTTTGGACGGCTTGAGCAGTTCAAGTTTAAAGCAGGTTATATTTCCTTTTTGGTCATTGGGTAAACTACTTAGATCACATGTCACATGTGGTGACTAGAGGCATATTTATAGCAAATCAGTTCATCTATGTTAGGAAGACACAACCTTCCAGGAAATTAAAAGTAAACCCGAGTATATATTGGCTGCAATTTTGAACAATTTATGTAGTACACATCAAGAACGGATTAAGAAATTCACGACATTTTGATAAAAATAATTCCTACCTATCCAGATGCTATTTGAAGCAAACAATTTCCCCAAAATTTCAAAATCCAATGTCATTCACCGATGATTGCGTTAAAAAGGTGTACCACATTTGTACACAGAAAATGGTGTCTTCTGGGTTATTCTGGTTCAAAGTGAGTCTTGGAGCCATGTAAATTTGTCTCGTTTTGTTAACGGTTCAGCAAGTGTAGCATTAAGCTGCGAAGTGTACAAATTTAAACTAGAAATCCTGACAACAAGCTCAGCCAAACTTTTTAATACTCCTAAATAAGTAGTCAGAACTTAAGTGAGTTATTTGGTAGTCTTAGGCCAAAACGCTCCAGAGGCGATCGCCAACTTGTTTACACTTTCTTTCTTCACTGCTTTTATACATTCGTTGTTTGTTCTGGTTTTCTGAAAAGCATACAATTTTTGGTGCAGTTTCATGCATGTCCTCCATTTAACCAGTACTTATACGTGTCTTCTCGAAATTTTTACAAAATACCTGGGATTTCGTCTGGTACTCACGCAACTTTCAAAATAATCAGCATAAAACCAGGCGTTGTGTGCGAGTGCTTGCAAAAATCGTGAAAAATCCACATAATCGGGAGATACTAACATTCTACCGATAAGAAACTAGCTGTCATATATAGTAATTCCTTACGGCTCTTTCATCTATTTGCGCCATCAGTGAAGTGTGACTTCGCGTACAAAGCAAACGGTCCACCGTTGTGTACTCTGTAAAAACATAAAAACTTGAGAGTGGAATCGGACTGACTTTGTGAAGAAAAGTCAGACCTCTGGGCTCATCCTTATCCTCTGTCGACGTCTGTAGGCCTTTCTATGTAAGTAAATATCAAAAATAAAATTCACGTTCTTTGATCCCATTAGGTACAAGGCCATATAAACTTTTTGTTCAAATACTGAGAAGTAAAAAGTCCGACACTTCCAAGAACTACTCATTTTGCTATCCGATATTAGGAATACCGAAAAACTCCCGTCACTTTTTTGAATGTCGATAGTCCTAAGCATTTCTGAGAAAAAGGTTACACACTGCGCATCAAACACCAAGCTGTTAAAGCACCTTTCACTCCCCAGCTTGTCACAGATCACCGATACTTTTATCTTGAGAAACAAGGCACGCTTCTCATAGAATATGCACGTATTGACAAAATATTCACGCTTTTTTTAACTGCCGGAACGCTGTCACATACGCCAGTGGTCAACCATGAGTATGTCCCTGGTAGCGGCCAAATCTACTCAAATGAGGGATGAGGCGTCAAGGGACAGGTAGGCCAAGAAACTTGCATCCGTTCTACAGATATGTTGCGATGTGTCAAAACAGAAATACGGAATGTAAAACTGATATTATTGTTGGTCGTTTAAAACGGAGTACAAAATGGCTACTTGTATATCTCCAGCTTTGCATTCACCGATGCTGTCTATAAGGCTGTGAAAGATTCTATAACCTGGTCTACGATCTTCTAACATGAAACGTAATCGCGGATTTCTATTACATTAATAGTATTACGCTCACAACAGAGCACATGCAGTCCAAGACTCTTTACACATTCTGACAGTTGGAGTGTCATAATGAGATATGTTGCTCTAGTCAAGCGACAGGGAGTTATGCTCACAATAACACTGTAAAATTACATACTAAATATGGACCGAAATTTTGTTTATGTAGGGAGCTATATTACAGATAATAGTGGTCTTGTAAAGCAGGTTCGGTCACACACCAGTGAAATCTGTTTGACCTGAATTATTTGGAATGCCAATCAGACATATTTCTCTTTGAAGAGTGTAGTCATGCATTCTGGCGGCTACGAGTGCAGAATGTCAAACGGATATAAATGCTTAGCGATTATTAGGTGCAACACAATAACGATGTAACTTGTTAGCACACGGTGCACAACGATGAGGGCCGTTGACGCGTATTCACAACAGATGCTCAGTGTTTATGTACATTACTTGCATTTTACGCAGTAAAAACCAAACAGAACACCAAAAGCGCATGGGTTCTTAGTGCATCTCATGTCACGTCTTGTTTGAGCTCGTCACATGCAATGGGGGTAAACAGAACAACTATGAAGGAATTAATATTAGACTTGGTATATGTGGGATAATGCTGGCATCCAACACATGTGACGAGTAACATTTTCGCATTTAACACCTGAAATCAACAAACTTCAGATGCGTGTCAAAAATTGCACCTTCTAGTAATTAGAATAGCTTGATAGAAAATGTATCGTTTTAAGTCAGCGACACTTTTGCGACACCAAGCAGTTAGTTGAAAAGTTTGTAGATGAAAAGGACTTCCGCATACGTTAGTTTATCTTCAAGAAAAGAGGTCAGAGTTGTGTGAAAACCTACGTTCTGGTCCTCCATCACATTCAAGTGAATAGATGGAGCATTTAGACCACCCGGTTTCTTGAAAATCTCAGATAATTTTTGTGCCACTGCAAAACAGTATTTGCCGCTGTTACACAATCTGTCATATTTGGCTTCTCTTATAATGAACCCAGTGCCACCTGTAAGAAGGAATACCGGATTATTAAGTAATTTTATCTTAGTCATCACTGGCTTGCATATTTCGCGAACTCTCCAGAAGAGCAAATGGTATTTGCACTGAATTGTTTCAAGTTTGTACTCATATCAGATAGTTGAAATGATCACTGCGTTAGCAAGGAACTGAAACCAAAACGTGGTTAAAACCCATCAGTCGAATTCACCAATATGTCATAATTCCAGTAGCACTTTACTGTTAGTTTTTAACAGTCGTGCAGAATAAATGGTTCAGAATCATTTGTTGTTGTCGTTTTCTACCAGAATGATGTGTCTTATAATAAACGTCAATCGCTTAAACGTCAATGGCTTAAACAAAACTATCACGTTGCTGCGTATAACGTCGCAACTCAGTAACAAACAATTTACTCATCTCTTCCAGAGGTGTACTTGTCGGTTTCCGAACATTACTCTGCTCGGCAGTGGTCTGTGCAAGTTGTGTTGTTATCCCAAATCATCGGTGCATGCAATTTGCATTTAAAAAACCCAGCAGGACCTTGGTAAATTAAACAACTGTCCGCAGGAAAAAAGTAATTTTCCGGAGGATCGAGCAAAACTGGCGTTAACAAAAGGGAGGGAAAGTGAAAACTGAAAGTGACAGAACATGGAAGTATGCTCAGCTGCAAACGCGGTGAAAATGTTTGGTTAACAAATGCCAGGAACTGATGTCACAGGTTCTTTGCAGAAATAAACTTCCACGCATGGGGCCGGATGGACTCAATACCACAATATATGAGTGGCGACCTTTCAGTATTAAGGAGATCAGTTAGACCTTATAAAAAACTTTCCTTGCTGCTGCTGTTTTGCGACTGCGTGCAAATGATAGTTTTGTATCATTTTCAAAGGAGAAGATAGTAGTTTATCCAAATGAAAATGCTCCCTTCCTGAAAACTGTGTATATAACTAGTTTGTGAATCATGGATCTTCAGTAATTTTAATGAACTTATATTGAAACGAATGTGTCACGAAGAGTCGTTTGACCCATTTCCAGGACATCTGTTTTAAATGTAATTATAAGTGTCAAACGGGTTTACAACTGTTCTACTTACTCTCGTTTGTTTATTCCCACAACTGATGAAGCCACCACATCCTCATATGTATTTGGTTTTGTCCACCAGCTTCATAATAAACCGACGGTTAGCACCACTAATTTATAAACACAACACTGTGAATATACAAGAGTGTTAGTTTACAGGTGAAATGTAAAGAATGTGATTGAAAAGAATCTCTTTCATGAGATTAAACGAGCAGCAAATGCACCTGGTTCTTGAAACCAAGCAGCTCAACTGAATGACAGCTTACCTGCGGTTTTCGCAGACCCGAACCGCTAGTTACACTTGTTTGACAGATAGCTCAGCTAAACGGTAATCTTGCCTATCCAACTGAACTCTCTCAACCGCCACTCCTTCTACCCCCACCGATCACTTATTCTGTTTTTCACAAGAAGCTCAGCCCGGAGACCAACCAGAACAACAGAGACCAATCTGTTGCCAAGTATCCATATTCCTCTATGCCAAACCATGTCTTGTCCACCTCCGACCTTAGGTCAGCGTTCAGCTAGTTCTGTAGATATTTTAAGTCTCTGTGCTTCCGACCAATCCTCACAACAGTACCGCAGAAACCCAGCAAAATGGAGTAGTCAACACTCTTCATGAGATAAGGAATAAAAAATGCACTAAATCGCATTCATATGTCAGCCAAGTTCAGTCTGTTAAACCAAATAACCCGCATCTCATCAACTCCTAGAAGGGATTCGGTGTCCACGCGCACCAAATTAAATAGTATTTATTGATTGACCCAAGCTTGCGGTTTGCAATACGTTGGTCGCAAACCCAGATCCGAAGCATCTCACCCAAACGACTTCTCGATGTCAAAAATGAAACTGCAATCAGTAAACTTGTAGAACATTCAGGGGAGACCAGCCTTCGGTTAGACCCCGTTGAAGCATTCCGTATTAGCTGTCAACCAACAGACATTCATGCTTTAGCTTTTACCGAAGCGTTTACTCTATGCCGTATGGAATGATTGTTGTCTTCAGGAACAGACAATAATGAACTTATCATTATCTTGGTGATATGTTACGTAGATTGAACGTTTTCCCTATTCTTAGTTCTTCATCCTTATTCTTTGTTGACACCCGACAACAACATCCTTATCTGCTGTCATTATTTTCAATCACGTGAACGAATGGTGACGGATCATCACGAAAGTTTTCTCGTAGACTACCCTGTGTTCGAAAGGTTTGTGCACCGTTTTGCGTGTGTGATTGAAAACAGCGAACAAAATGATTCTTAAACACACATCGTACACGATGATCGTTGTTTTGTTCAGGTTTATTCGGGGGCATTGTTACTGGATATGATGGAAAATTAATAAATATTTCCAACACATGACTTGACGGATTCATAAAGTGTGTAGGAATTCAAGTGAGGAAGATATCTGAATTGGAATTAGATATGCTGCTAGCTAATTTTTTCTTGTGTGTTTAAAAAAATTAGTGATCCATATGACTAATGTTACTTGTACATGCCCGTTAATAAGATACACGTTTTGCATTTCACGGCCACTGTTAAGTGATAACGTGTGCATACCCCTCGGTACCTACAGTCATCCTGATAACCCACCGTGACCATCTTTGGCCTGAGGTGAACTTGCTAATTAGGAAAATTCGAGGTATGCTTCGAATCGGCAATGCTACCGCTAAACTTGTGTATATCATTCATATTACGGGCGATTGAAAAACTAGTTGTCAGTTGTCACATACTAGTGAAAGCCCATTGTCATTTTTTATGTTAGTTTTCACAATCACGTAGATATTTCTAAACTGTCCTTTACCAGCGTTTCACGACTTCCATCTTCATAATTCAGAGTTCAGCAGCATTGCCCAACCCATTCCTAACCAGTATTCAGACCGCAGTCCACACTATTATCAGCCAACTATTTTTACCACCGGTCTGTTAATCTCATTTGGGGCATGACAGGTTTACTCTATCCTGAAGTTAACATCCAGTGGCTTGTGAATAATGATTAGATAACCAAACTGTTTCGTTGAAGAACAAAATAAGCATCTCAAAAAATTCAAATCGATGACCCGCTGATCTGAACCTCCCATTCATGGTGTAAGCACCTTATCCTCAAATAGCTAGGCAATTGTGTTGATTGCTACGTAGTAAACAGCGACTACGGTTGTCAAAATTTAAACACACCGCTCTGATGGTTACAACTATCCAACTCATAATAGGTTGATCATACTTAACTTTATAAAATTAATTTCTCAGTGGACAGAAGATTAAGCTCGTAGTGCGACAGTTGTTCATTAGAATCCGGTATTTACTCTGAGAACGTCAGTTGTGGATCGCTAATTCAACGGTGCTCGTCAGAAGTCCACTGTATATTTACTGCTGTAGCGACACCAAGCGCAAATTGAAATTTGAAGTAGACCACCTTCACTATGACGAATGCGGAAAACCGCGTCATCTTTACGTGGTTTTGCCAACATTGACGGAAAGGAAGATTATTTTATTGACAGCATAGTTAAAACAATGTTTCCTACATAAAATCCTCATTAAATAAGGCAAAGCGTAAAATGTTGAGTTTTGTGGAGGCTTTACCTACAGAAGGTTTACTCGTCAACTTCCGTAAGCAAAGCGTACTGAATACTGATCTGTCTCCGTCAAAATCACACAAGCGTGTTGTGTTAGTCTGTGTGTATTGTGTTTATCCTTACGTGCGGTTTTATTTCTGCACCCAATTGTGAACAATGTAGTTTTGTCATAGACATCGCTGAATGTCTTATGTACGTATTAAAAAACGAAATGTCATCGGGTACATCATACACATATTCTTTTGTTTTCATACATAGTGGCTGCACCTTGTTGGTTTGCAAGATTTTATTCGAAATGAATGACAATATCTTCACTTATTCCGATAATTTGGAGTCACAATAACGTCGTTCTAACTGAGGTAATTCGTCAGTCAAATTTTAATAAATCTGTCTTAGTCTTTATTCCTTTGTTAATGTCCTGAAATGAGGTGGATTGTGCTGCAGATTTCATAGGGCTTTTTATGCGTTGGCTCAAAAATAGTATAAAATATCTTTTGAGATCTTCAACAATGTTAGCTGTTTATTTTTTCAGAACCGCCTTAATCAGCTTCTCAAGCATCCAATTTATACCAACAATTACCATGTGAACATCATCACGGGGTGTGCTGCTAGCACTGTGACTAACTTTAAAGCCAGTCTTCTGATCGGCTCGAAGCGCAGCATTGGGAAGCCGTCCAGTTTCATTCTTTTCCGTATTGGACGTCCGTCATTCGCCTTTTTTACTGTGCCTGACACAAAATCCCAACAAAGCATGAACAGCAACAGTGTCTGTATGGTAGTGGGCTCAGTGAAACACAGAGAATCTACCAATATGTCTGCATCAGCCCGAAAACAGGCACATATTCAACAGAACACAGAAACCAAAAATGATTGGTTGATGCAAGTGTTACAAAAAGGCCTCAACTCCTTTTCGATACATACGGAGTCATTGAACGAACAAACCCTACCCACGAAAGAAAGGCCGCAACGTTTGTGTTATCCCCGTTCGGCAAACTTCAAAATGTATCGTTTATCATTTGATGCTTGTTATCCGCTTGCTGCAAAAGGTGAGGGTCTGATTCACATATTTACACGACAATCAGTTGTGCACGGTGGGCTGCCAAAGTCATAAAAGTCATACCATCCTAATCAAATAGAGTTAAGTAAACTTTAACTTAGGTTTTATCTCATAGACTATCAGTAAACTCCGAACTCGTCACAGCTACCACCGTTTGCTTAACCGAAGTTTAAGACGTACTTAAGTGTCGGGAGACAAACGCCAGATACTAACCACTTGAATGGGGACGGACAGATGAAACTGTCGGTTTAGGGAGAAAATTATGTTTTTGAATGCTGGAATAAGGTTTATATAGATGAGCTATGCACTTTCACACTTGGGTTTGCTTTTTTAATTAAACAGTCACCATTTTGGGCGCGGACAATAGGCAGCATTTACATTATTTGTTTGTGAACACTCCTTACAATTTAGGCGTTCAATGTTTGAACGTAGACTGCACGAAATAGGCCAGCTAAGTTTTATCAGTTCATCATACAATACTGAAGTAACGAGGCTAATAGTGAATGCATGCATTTAAAGACAACTGATTCGAAAATGTTCTCCCCAGTCAGTTCAGTCGTGAATTCCGGTAGCGGGCGTGTCTATGTACAACATTTAACCACTTTTAAATGTTTCCAGTGGCCCAAATCTTCAAAAAATTTTGTGTTGTGCAGTGTTTACCCCTACACAACCATGTAATTTCTGCAAAATCTATCATATAACCAAATAGATTGTCACTATGCATGCACCCTGGCTAAATTTGCCCGTAGATTTTACGACAAAGAGGGCAACTGTGCAGTGTGGAGGTCGTCGTGCTGGGTAAGTTTGTTTCAGTTAACAAATCCATTTATTCAGTAACTGCTCCAGATAGAATGGATAATGTGCTACAAGATTTGAATTCACCTAGCTCAACACTATATGTAATACCCGTTTGCGTTTTCAGTACTACACTATGCAAAAACAAGACCGTCCGAATTTGGTACACAAACAGTGTCAAAAAAATAGCGAAATGACTCTGTGGTTATGTTTTGTAACAACACAAGCATTGTTAAGTACAGCAGTATTCAGATCAATCTTATTTACACCGTAACTTGTAAACTAAATTCACGTGCTTCACCGATCATATTTTCTTAATAAACGCAATGTTTCAATGTTGAACAGATCTCACGCCACGACGACAAAAACCAAACGATTACCGCCAAAACAAAGCTTCGCGACCAAAGTCAAGTGCAGTCACAGAATCCAATTCGACCCTGTTGTGTTCGAATTCCACGTTCCCCAATAGTAAATCTCACCCTTCCAAGTTCAACAACCGAAAGAAACTCGGAACGAACGAGGTAAACCCTTCAATTTATCCATCGCCAGTACATTTATTTCGCAACCAAATAACAACCGAAAATGAAGGAAAACACAAAAAGCATAGTTTATGCAACGTTCATCTTAAACAGTAAAATAATCTACCTATGTCCAAGGTCGATCAGGTAGACGCCAAAATTTTTAGAGTTCAGCAAATTGGACAAGCAAGTGACAACTGACAGGGCGAATTCAACGTCCACTAAAATGTGCTCTCAGTTGATGTACATACAAGTTTATCACAGAAACGTTTTCAGCACAAATTGTAAACGTCTATATCATGATTCATTAATCAAAGATCAAACGCATTTCGTCTGACTCTTTGTATTTGGCGACCTGATGAGATAAAATCTAGTGAAAACACTCAACTAACGACTCACACTTTTTACAAGCGCTAAAGTTGTCTTTAGCGTTCTGACCTACCATAGGCTAATATGTCTGCGGAAATGTTTCGGGGAAAATGTATCACTTCCAGTTTAGTAACACCAACTACTACGTCTTGTTGTACGCCTCTGCAACTGCAAGTCATACTGTGCAAATGATCCAACATGTTTTTTGTTCTAGCTCTATAACTCATTGAGTAGTGCAAATTATTTCCGCACCAAAATGACAATTCTGCTTTCTATGTGATGGTTGAAGCGTTCAATACAAGACTTAAGAGGTCTTTTTCCCTTACTTTAAGTTTTCTGTGATAGCCGTGTTCGGATGAGCTAAATGGCTTCCAATAAACCTGTTCGATATGTGCGGTGACAGTGAGAAGTGTAAGTAAAAATTGTTTCGTCCTAAGTTCCGATAACCTCTATTCTTTTTTGCTTACACGTTTTACAATGTTCAGCTGCAGATTTCTAGCACACGTCCATCAGAGCAGACAAAATCGGCTGACCAAACTACAGCGAAATCATTTAAAGTATATCGAACCACCCGCACTCCATCACAACCTTTGAATATATCTGGTTACACAGCTAGTCGCACCACCACTTTGAAGAAAGTAACTGCAAAACACCGCTCCATACTAAGACCGTCGCAATCTGCCACCTACGTTTGGAACAAGCATTCTATATATAAGCAGACTGCAACCAGGAACCCGGTTCGTGGAATGGGGGGTGTAAGGTCCATTTTGAAGATGTCGGAGGCACCCATGAGGAGGTCTGATGTTGGAGTTAATACCGATCATGACAAAAAGCAGACTCAACCAGAAACGTCGGAGGCACCGATAACTTATCATGAATACCTAAAAGAGGTGTAAGTTGTGTGACCACAATTCGTTATTAGCTGTCTGTCTCAGATTTTATTTTGTGAGTTACCAAATTTCTGGATATGCTAAATTTTATACATTTACTATGCAGTGGGGTTGCGAACTCGATATCTTAGTGTTTTCTATTATTTCATTGTTGACATTTTTATCAGCCCATCTAAGAAGATTTTTGACACTTAACCAACTCGATTGATGCAACAAACACTTGTAAAGTAAATGTTTCGAGAAATAATATCCATATAGCGCTCATTCAACTAGAAAAAGTACAAACACTAATGTGCTACATAAACTTACTCAGTAGACTGGAGTACACGAAATGCATGTTGTCAAGTCTTTTGCTCCATTTCCCCACTTTTCCCAGTCTATTATCTTCTTACGTTTTTCAGATCAAACGTCCCCAAACGACTATGTTCCAGATGCAGTGATGAAATATTTTTTCATGAAATATTAGCGCATTTATAATGCTTTCTTCTGAATAATGGTTAAGCCACTGGCATAACATCCGTTACTGAGAGACACACGGCGTTAAGTGATTACGGCACGTGGGTCTTAATAATTGGAACTAGAGTAAAGATGGGTGGTCAGATTGAGAAAGAAAACCCCAACGTTCTACCGTTATTGTTCTGGATGAAATTGGTCACCTGAGGTTTGTGGACTATTCGTCGATTTAGTCGACTGATCAACATGACCCAATTGGGACAAGAACTTGGTAGTCTGTAGCCTGTGAATAAAAGTGTTCACACCAAGACGCATCGGCGGTCGTTAAAGCTAAGAAATAGCGAACACAGTCTGGTATTCAAAAAATCGGGATATCAAGAGGAGAGAAGAACATGGACGACATTGATCGGTTTCCGTAAACTTCATCCTTTTAGTTCTACAGCACATAAATCACTGGTTTCAATGATCATGTACAGTGCCTACGTGGCACAAAAATTTCCCAGAATATCGCTATATATATAGATTGTTAGTGTTTCTCCAGAAAATTTAATTAAACAGTGTAAAATTCCTCAAAGTAGTCACCAAAAGTACTGCACTCAACAATCTTGGTTTTGTTGGTTGGTTATCAAGCTAAACGCACCAAACTAACGCAGCATTGACAAATTACAAAGAGAGCAAGCGGACTAATAAGGTTAACCTAAGCAATGTCAAGCAGCGAGCAAGAAGCCATTTGAGCGATGAATTTCGCGAGGTCTACAGAATAAGAGTTTGGCCAAGGTAGATTCAAAGTATAAAGGGTTTCAGACCCAAAGGAAAAATTCGTGAATGAGAATTCTAACGACGGCTTTAGGTGTGGACAGGAACGGAAGTGTCATCACTTAAAACTCGACTATTTTAACTCAACCGATTGATTCTGTTACATTGACAGAGCAACCACATCCCGCCAGGAGTGATGATGTCTCGCCATTGATGGACTCCATTCCTTATCTGTTCGACGAAGATGGGTGTTGCTAATAAAACGGTTCGAATGAGCACTTGGTCATGTGGCCAACATAACTGACGGAATTTATTAAGATATACGCAGAAATGTTATAATGCATAATGTGAAAAGCACCTAAGAGGGAGATGAGGAAGCCATCCAGTTGAATAATTCGTCCAGTCTGATTGACACGCAGTCGTTATATGTTTCTGAGGCTAGCAGCATGGGAGAATTGGACACTTGAAAATGTTTAGTTGTTCTACAAGCTAGCATCCATAATGATGTGAGTTGAGTTTTAGCTCAAATTAGTCGCCGTGAAATACTAAGTTGATGACGATCGGCGTGTTAACGCACTGACAAATACATTGGCCATCTCGGATAACAGAAATGCTAAGACTAAGCACAGTCTCTGAAGGACAAGCTGAAGCTCTACTGCGATGATTCACAGAATGCCTATGGTTTGTTTCGTACATCACATAACACATTTCATTTAGAGTGAAACCAAGTACCCGTAGTAGGACAAAAAATTAATGAGGACTTCGACTAAGTCTGCTACTACAGTTGCTGCACTGCTCGATAGCTAATATGAAGTGAGTGATGAGTTCGTTGAATAAAACTGGAGAATGAGAGCAATTACCAGAAGCAACAAATGGAAAAGTTGCACTACAATATTTTGCTACGGCAGATAACAAAATTTCGAGCACATATTAGCACACAACGCTGTATCACAACGATAAACATGTCGGAAATAAGTCAGTCAGCGTAAACGTCCTCTAGTACCACTGTGATAGGTTCTCAAGAGGAGTAGAAATTTCGGGTAGCAGAAATCATTTGACATGCAAGTAAGTAGTTCCAATCGAACAATGTGCCTGAGCGAGTATGGTGAATGGCTACGATGCCTATGACACTTGCGAATGCATGGCAGATTACGCTCACTCCACAGCTCATGGTATGAGGAATGAGTAAATGGCAGTATTGTGAGAGCCGGTTCGTCCCCCATTGTCTTGTCAATTCGAGTTATGTGGTCCTGATGATCGTCAGTATATCGTGCATCAGGTATCACGCACTGTTCATCACTGACTGTAATGTCACCGCCTTTGGTAAACAGGAATTGCGGCAATACCATAAGCTCCTTATTCAATACGTATCCAAATGTGTACAACCTAAACCCAAGATTCTTAATCATGCTGTAATACAAAGCATAATGCATATTACGTTTGCCACAACAGGCTTGAGAACAAGAATTAGGCGTTTCGATTAAGCAAAGTGATCAGGTCACAAAACTGACTGACCTGTTGAAATCCATAACGTCCTTCGTAGTGGAGTTCACCGAACCTTGTGACCTGAGTGAGGGTCTGGGAGAGAGGTGCCGCAGACAGATTCGTCATGACCAAAGAACGAGGAAAGGTGAGCTTTTGGAAACCGTGATCGTCTGTTGCGTCAGAATTCTTCACCTGTGTCAGTTTTCTTTTTTGATATCATGACTGCACGGTGAATAAACCATTTTATACAAGACCACTGTCGCTTGTGTGCAATGATTAGGTTAGCCGATCGTCTCGAGAGGAGTCAGTAAGTGTTCTGTTAGCTCCACGCGATAACCCCGCAATTAGAACTTTCGAGACAGGTCGAAATCACTGATCTCATCAAATCAAATCCCCGTCTACTTATCACTTAACAAGTTTCAACAGATCAGTGGTCTCGATCTGTCTCGGGAATCCTAATCGCGGGTTTATCGTCTTCTCTCGGGACGATCGGGCAACCTGGTCATTGCTCACATACGACAGTGGTTGAGCGCTCAGATATGATAATTCCGTCGTGTCTAACGTGAGGTCAGTGACGTGGTGGTCAACATGGTTGCCTCATGAAAGCGTGAATGGATTTCACATCCCGGCCGTAGCAAGGATATGTACTACTGACGAGCTCTAATGAGTGCGAAACTCGAGTCTAGTGCTTCTTTTCGAAAAAGGCTGAGTGGAAATTCTATCTTAACGCGCAGGCCCCGATCAGGTATGAGTGATGTTCAACGTTAAGATAAACGAAATCCCTGACTACCCGTCAGTAATTATAATATGTTGAATTTTTGTGCATGGAAGCAATGGATACTTATGAAGTACTCTTGCTGTGTGCTAGTAATGCACCAATAACAGCCGCTTCACCAACTTACTAAACCTGATACCACAGTATCTACACAGCATATAAAATCCTATCGGAATAAACTTTCAACCGGGCGGTAAAACCGAAAGCGTTTTTACACTGAAAAGGCCTAGAATCACTAAGTTGTTTCCCGGCGATGCAAACATACCTCCCATTAAATTTGTGCACTGGGAAGCACGAAAGCGGAAGTAGGATACTCGTAGCTACTCCAGTGGTTTTCACCATGTCAAGTAAAAATTTGGACGAACGATTATAACTCATTTTATCGTATCAGAGACGTCGGATGATGGCAAAAATGATAATAGCATTTAATGTGACCAAGTCACTCGCATGCGTGGTTTGTGAAGATCGCCCACTATGGTTGTATGCGAACGTCTTCAGCGCTACAGGTAAAGTAGAAGCCATCCATCTTTACTAAACTCAGAGCAAAACCTTGTGTATCATTTTAGTTGTTACTCTTTGTCTGATTACACAAATTTACGTTAAACTAAAAAAAATTTCTACAGCTTTCTATTTTGAACAAAAATGCCCCTTGACCACGGATATCTTTGTAAGAGTACAGTGGTTGCTAAAGCACTTCAAAAATCATCTTTCGCTCCCGATAACCTTTGTTTGTTATGGTTGGGACGACTACACCGAAAATCAACCGTTGACAAGAAACTTGCTCCTCTGGTGTCTTTCAGATAGGCGAGAAATGAAAGGTAAAACTGCTAGTTTGCAGAAGGTTGTCGGATAGAATCGATAGGTGCTTGGTATCAAGAATAGAAGAATCTGAATCACATTGGGTTCAAGGACTGACCAAAACAAGATGTACACTCCAGCTTCATTTATAATCCGACATATTTTATCGAGTCACAGGGTGAAACTGTCCCATTTTTATCCAGATTTCTTCAGTGAAACCTTCTTCTTCAAAATTAGCTGTGATCGTGACGTTTCGTAATTGTGAATCTGTTGTGTGCTCATAAACAATCATCCGTAGACCCTAGTTTACTTGGATCTAAACACGAAACATCTGTCGTTTATGTACATTGTAGTCTGTTTATTTTCAAAACCATGCAGCTCGCCGTTTAACCAGGAATACGAAGTTTTGTATCAACTTGCCAGCAGTTTAATTGAAGACGCTTTGCACAGCACCATCGTCGCGAGTGGACGCAATATGCTACAAGCTGTTTGGGAGAATGTGCAAGATCAATACAGAAGTGAACCGGCATCAATATCAAGTGATTCAATAAATCCTGTCACCATGGATTCTTGTGCCAGTTCTCATCCCCTAACAATTTCCATTAACGTCGGTGGGTGTCACAGCGGACAATATTCGACACATGACACAAACGTTTTTCCACAGAAGACTGAAGCGTCGTTTGGCATACGCGTAAGTATAGAGCTGATGGTATATAATTTGCTAATGATCGTGAGGTACACTTGGTAATTACAGACCGTTCATTATGGGATAAATATTCACTGAGCTCCCAAGACTCGATGGTACAAAATTTGGTCACATGTCCTTCTGATGTTTGCCACCTAACAGTATACTTGAGAAATAGAATGTTCTTTAGTTTTGAGCTTTAGAATGAACGTAGATTAACGAATTTTGTGACCGTTCTAACAGGAAGAAATTTTCTACACTGTTCATAGGAACATACAGTTCACAAAAGTCTGCATGGCCTATCCGACTACATTTCGCTCCACCTTTACAAGGGCATATTGCATTTAACATGGCCTATACAGCGACATCAAACAGATAGCCAATAATACTCCATGTGAAATCGCACACGGCTGGTTGTATCCGTTTCCGGACTAATCTGTTAGTAACCGAAACCAGCGGATGTCATCGGACAAACTTCACAACAATTGGCTTGCAGTAAACTGCCGGCGATTCTGCTCACACCTCGTATGCAGTATGGACCCTAACCAGCAAGACAGGTCAGGGTGTGAGTGGAAGCCATCATAGTCCAGCTGCACAATGCTGGTTGGCCAAATGGCAGACTGATAGGAAGGTGGAAAACTTATTTCTCAGAAACAGCAAAGTGCAACGGCTCCTAGAGAAAAGTCTGCATCATCAAGCAAGATATCGAATATATAATACAAGAGGAAATACATTTTACAGAAATATAGGAATGCGGCTGAAAGATGGTTTGGATAAAAACTTAAGTTTACACTGAGACTTGACATTAGACCTTGAGCACACTGTGTTCTGTCAAAACTTAAGGACGTGAAAGATAACAGACCACTCCGACTAGACTGCTAAACCGCCCCAAACTGGTTCATTAAAGTCGCCCAAGAGAAACAGTCTGTTACTTACTGGAGATGACTAGAATTTCGAGGAGACTTGATTATGGAAGAATTGTTTTGTATAGGCCATGCAGCACACAGCTGGATCGTAAGGACCAAGAAACGCAACAGGTCTACCTCGACCGAGTCCCAGGCGCACAGATATCATTCGGGAGCAGACGCCGTGCAGTGCAACTCCAGGCGAGGCTTTGATGCGATTTGCGACTGTGAGACAGACATCGTATACCCGAACACTAGCTGTAGAACCCATTGAGTAGAATATATAACCAGCGATTTCCGACCGGAGCCTACTTCGAACACTAAACAGTCTCATCCAGACCTGTGACCATAATGATGTGGAGGTTTAGGTCCACTGAGATTAGTACGGTGTGGTTTTCCGGTCGTCCCATGTTGCACCAACCAAAGAATATATGTAGACTTCACGCTCCAAACTCTTTCCTTCGACGCCGAGCACATTCAAGGGATGAAAGGAAATAGGATTTTCTTGGGGAACCCCATCCGCAGTGACTGGTTCGAACGTCTGTCTCACTTTTCAGTGAGAGCAGTGAGGCGTCTCCCTAATGTGACTGATGCGCTTCACCCAGCCACGGTTGCTTTGGTTCGGTGTTCACCCAAAGGGTTAGAATGACTAAAGATATTCAACCACGCGGGATCTGACTGATAGGTCTACCTTTTGGAAAACTGAGACCATGTTTGGCTCGAAAAGTATGAATAAATTGTTTCCAATATGAAAAAGCGCATCCCTGGTTTTGATTAGAAACTAAACATGGAATTCTAATGGAGATGGAAAATTCCCAAGGCACACTGTTTAGAATCTTGGGGTCGTGGTTCACAGACAACGATGGACAGTCGATCAGTTGTTAGCGCTTTTATGCACCACTCAAAAGGTAAAGCTGTTTCCTAAGTACCCTTTTATTTATAAGACCGGTAGATTGATGTGTGTACGTCTTGGTTAAACAGATGCACAATTTCCTTGAGGCTCAACAGCGTTTCGCTAACATTATGAAAAGTTTGCTCCTACTTTGTCATGTTGAGCTTGGGATTTCCGGTCGAGAACCAGTGACGAAGGCCAGAACGATTACCAAAGTCACGTTCGGCTTATTGCTGTGCACTTCTAGTATGTCCTTCCCATACAGAGAGGCCCGAAAACGCGTCCACGTGCTAGGTAATGCTATCCTTATTAAGGCCCAGAGGGAAGTGCCCTCTCTTGGTTCGAAGCTGTAGACCCTCAACGGGTCGATAGGTTGTAAGTTTAGGTTCAGCTTGACAACCCGTATGATTTGAGGATCTTGGAACCTACAGGAATGGAAAGCGTTAGCTGGTTTGAATCGACATTAGCAGACATATCATATAGGTTTTTTTTCATTGCCGGTTCACCAGCACTGCCGTCTGATATCTTGCTGCTACTGATCAGTCGAAGGAAACGAACGATACTGTACTTTTGAAAATTGACCAGTCCTGGTATTGTTATTATGTGCAAAACCAGTATGCAGAAGATGACCACCATTCGGATAACCTAAAACAGATTTATTCTCGATGTCACATTGGAGAAAATCGTGGCGATAGAACCCACCCTATTGCAGTCATGAATTCATGAGGGACCCGGTACGGATGGTTGAAACCAGGTGAAAGTCAAACACCAAGCTCGATGACACATCTGAAATACGCAACGAAACCGTTAAGCTAGGCTTAAACTTATCTGTGGACGTGTCCCTTACCACCATCTCGTGCGTCGGCCATTTGAAGTGCTCGATCCAGTTCAAAAACATTCCGTGAATAAATTGTGTAGATTATTCATTCGACCCAGTACATATGCTAGACTGAGTCTCTGTACGTTCAAAAACAATGCGGTCAGTTGATGTGTAATCACTGTTATTCCCTGTGATTTTATTTCACTTCATAACGGTCAACTGACTGTTCTTTTCGACTGTCTTACACAACTCAACTACTTGTACACGGAAAACATTCTTTTGGCGAGTGATTTCCTTGAAATGATCGAACTGCATGGTTCAAAGTGCATTTTCAAGATTACATAGTAAGAAATGCATGTCGAAGATGAATTGACTTTACTGATGGAGACAATTTCACTTCTTTTTCAAACAGACATCTCAGTCAATCACAGTTACCTGTTATTTATGGAACAAACGAACAATAATCTATGGTTTCTAACCCCTTTACTTACGAGGCCTCATGAAGACACTCCGCTGCGTTCGATTTATCGATTGCCAGTAACTTCAGTTCTATAGCTTCTCAGGCATGGTCCGGTCGAAACTTTGTTTGGCACAACCCAATAGGTTTTCACAAATGGCCATCTGATACAAGAATAACCGCACTGGATGCTGACCGATATATGAAGAAACTTACATACATTCGTAGTAAGAAAGATTCGGAGAAAACTGAAGTCTACGTTCACTAAACTACAGCTCAAGAAGGACTGTTTATAAACTGTAATGCGTCGTCAGATTTAATGTTCTATGGATCTCAGGCAACCTGTAGACAAGCTGTGTCATTCAATCAAGTCGGAGGGTTAATTATGGAAACACTAGACGTGATGCTCTCAAGTAGTCCGCCTCACCTGCCGAATATACGATCGCTTGCAGTTGCAGTGACGTTTACATTGACAGAATCAATTAAGGTCTGCGTTAACGAATGTCCACTCATCTTTCTCAACTGGATGGTTCAGTCTGCTTGCGAAGTAACAGCCAAACAAGCAACCCAACATCGTCGCTCTTGACGCGCCTCTGGGCAACCAGCCACAGTAATATCCTAGTTAGGCCAGTAACTCTGTTGATGTGAGATCAAAACCTTATTTCGCGTTATCAGTGAAGCATTATGGGTCAGACAAACAAACTTGGTTTGTGCCCAAAACTTACTGATTCATGTTGCTCACCCCCTACAGTACAGGATTTTAGCTTCAAACTCGCTCCGTTCAATTACCGTTACTATTCACTTTCGTTGCATATTCCGTTTGTGATAGAGTTCAACTGACAATGTAAATCGATACTTTAGCAACCCTCAACATCTGCCCTGTTATTTTGACAAATAGACCTCCTTATGGAGGATAGAGATAAAAACTGTTATAAAGAATTTGCGTAAATTGATAAGCTTTCGTGTACAAAGAGTATCTTTGTACTTGTAACCTGATCCACAGACGTGTAAAAATTTATCCCGGCTAACCATTAAACATGAAGAAACCTCGACTTATGCTACAAGAAACCAGAAGCTGTGGAAAATGGCTCGTTGTTGTGGGTTTCCCTAAAAGTAGCAGTACTTTATTTGAAAGTATGCCTGTTAACCGCGCTACCAGTTCATTATTCTGGATCAATTTTTGAGCCGCCTCAATAAGAACCTATCAACTTGGTGGAAACCACTTTGGCGTGACCGTGAATAGACCTTACTTTAGGGGACCACTTTGTCTCAAGATCATTAGTATACATCACAAGTTTCATTGCGACATCTCCACCCTCAGGGAGTTTTACCGATGAGTCTGCAGTCGCTAGCCATTCTGAACGGACACGAACTGACAAAAAGAGAGGAAATAAAGCGTAGATTGGACCTGATCATGTCACGGTTGAGGGATATTCCGGAATCCGATAAACATCCGGCAGATGTCCCAGAATGTTCAGCTGCACTCCCATCCACTCACTTAGCAGAAGATAAAAAATTATATCAGTCAGTTGACTATCGAGAGGATCCATGGAAAGATTCCGTTCTTTCTATGCCATTCGGTTTGCGAACCAGTGTTCATTTTCTTTCTCGATCAACTTCGTTGCAATCTACGGATCCGCTAATGATCAGTACTCCGGACAAATGCATCGAGTACACTGTTGGCAGTGGTCAGTTACAAACATTGAATCCGGAACAGTATATAGTTATTCGCTCAGACGCCGTGCAAATGCGACTACCACCGATACCCACGTTCACAGCTCAGCCTTCCAATCGAGCGAATGTAGTTGCTAATCTACTGGCTTCTGGTCGACTGGATGTTCGAAGTAGGGCGGCAACGATTCTGTTAAACCTGGCTTCTGGTCGTTCTCCTGTGGATGGACTGCGATGCCAGAACGCATCGAACAGTAATGGAGAAGATTCTTGTGGCAAGTCAAATGTTTTTACATTACACGGTTTATACCCTATTAAATGTAAGGTCACATCAGCTTTGGGAACTCCATCAGGTCTGATGGTTCGGAGTTCGAGTTGCACACAATTTACCGTACAGCTGCCTTCGCGGCCTTCTCTGGGTAACGGGCATCAGGTAGACTATTGTCAACAATGGTAGCGCTGTATGCTTTTTGAAAAGCTGTTCCACCAGATAATCATTTTTGGTCAGAAATTGATGTGGGTTTTATCACTCAGCAGGCGCGGTGTCAAACTACATCATTATCAGTTAGCCTCATTTTTACATGTGCGCACTCTCTGCTCAGTATCGATTGTTTAAGTGTCTTTTAACCGATCACCAGTAAACATTTTACGAATAAACTTCCATACGTGAGAATATTTCACTCTGAGTTCCTCCACACTTGAAGCCATACCGGGAGCATCCTATGCTGATGCGATGTTTGAATAGGTGTGAGTTCTTCTCAAAGAAATATAATCTTTTCACATCGAGCTGACTGGAATCGCGTCGAGTCAAAATGACTAAATAATAGATGAATGGATGAAAGGTAATTGGTAAACTTTTTCCAACTCGTCGTTGTTAAGGCGTAGGAAAAACAAACTGTTTTATTCATTTCAGGCAAGTGAAGTATGAGCCAGTACAGCCACCTTAATTTACAAGTCTAGATCGAGAAAAACATATCTCGTATACACGTATTACCTTACTGGCAGAGCGTTGCAGCTTATTCTCATCATCACTTCACTAAATTGTGTGCATCCGAAATTATTATGTTATCTGTCAAAATGACCCTTCATCAGTATGTGACGGTCAGCAATAACGTTACATAGTCGTCTCCGTTCAGGCTGCCATTAAAGTGTTAATTTCCTCTCTGTCGGGGTGAAATTACTATTTGGGGCTTGAAAGAGCCTCATTTAGCCTCAACACGCTAATCATTTACACGAAATCCATCTGGTGGCTTACGGTTTCTCACGCGTAGCCATAGGTGTACATCAAACAAGCAGTTTGTTCAGAATTCAGTAATAGACACTGGTTTGAGATAATGAAAATTTGACGGACTTTTCGATTTGTACAGTGTCAAATGCAACGGTATGTAATCAACAATGATATAAGCTGCAATTACAAGTTGCTAACATCTGGGATGTAAATTTTAATCAACTACACGAATTCATATTTGCCATTTTTGCGCATTCTGACTTTTTGCTAGTTCATGGAAGGTTTTGCATGTAAACATTTCACCTAGTTTAGGAATTGCAAGTTTTAGACGATGCTGGAGCGTAACAGGTGCACATTTTTTCAACTTTAAAGGCACAAATAGCCCATCGACAGTTTCACAAGCCTCCAGCATCTCGTCCACTCAATGTGACTCAATACAGAGTTTCAATACTGCGTACTAAGCCTGTGAAAAACACAGGTATGTTCTTGTGTATACTTGAATATTATTACTCTGCCTAAATAGGAACATTTATCTTCACATATTTTGTACTTGAGGAAATTGTTCAAATGCAATCCACATTGAAAAAATAGACACGAACTCCCTAGAAACTCGTAAGAAAATGACATTTTTCCCACACTTATGTGTGACCGATAAGAGTTTATCGATTAGAGGAGAAATCCTGGGAAAATAGTCAAACTTAGACAATAAATTCAAACAGAGATACAGCTTTTGGCTGCCTTGGTTTAGGATAAAATTGAATAGTTCATATTTCCGATATCATTTTTTGTAGGAATTTCCAATCCGAAGTGACTGCTGTATATTAGATATGAAAACAAAGAAGCACTGATGAATTTGAAAAAAGGTTGCAATGCGGACCTTGGCCACTGAATGTATTTTTAATTTTCTTTAGTACGGAATAGTTAAAGGTTTCGTTCTTCAGCTGTTGAAACACATCAATCAGCCGCGGTTGACCTGTGAACCAGTAAACCCTGATCACTATCCCGAAGGAAATCCAAACACACCTTGCAAGCATGTAGTTCCACTGATTATCAGCGGAGAGGCAGACGGCTGCGAATAAGTTTAAGGATGGTAACACAGGTATCCGCTCATGATACCACATACCATGCTCACCAGAAGTGCGGAAAAGCATGCTACTTACTCTCCTTACTTGTCACACTTCGGTTATATATAATCTGATCCCATTCAGCTTATGAGATGCTTGTGAAGAACGGATTCGACTTTAGTAATGAATAAAAAAGGACATTTCTTGAACTCCTTATGTCTAAGTTCAAACAATCAATATTAGTGTTTACAGCAGCTGAACAAACAACCAGGTTGCAAGTGAGGGCAAAGTAGCATCTGTAAGACGAAACGGGGACTTACTATTAACTGCTACAACATCTGAATGTGGGATACATTGGTGGATCTACTCAGGTACATGTCCCTTGATTCTGATGGCAGAACATTTATCCATCCTGTCAGTGCAACTTTCTCGGTAGTCACACGAGAATTATTAAGTATTACGTGATTTGTCTCTGGCAGGTTAATATTTTCTGTTGGAAGGCCAAAGTAATCTAATGTAGGACTCAGCATGACAGTGGTGTTTGTCAACCTCAACGGAAAGACCACTTATTTGATAGTTCACATCACCGTACTACCATCTTGAAAATGTTGTTCATTGAAATCGGAGCGTTATGGACGACCGAATGTGCCTGAGGATTTGCGCATGATAATTCAGTCATGCTTAGGACAGGGTCAAGGACGCAGTTGCCTCGTGAAAAGTTAACCACGGTTGAAATCCCGAAATTGGCAAAGAAATAAACTACTGACTAGCTCCTGCCAGAACAAAACTCAAAATTAGTGCCTCTTTCCGGACTGGGATAGCGGAAATGGTCATGGAAATCCTAAAGCTACAAGTAACTGCGAGTGAAGTTCAGTCTACACTTATATTTAACTGGGTAAGTCAGAGGAGAAACAGTAGAATAAGGGTGCATTTCGCCCACTGTCATCAGTCTTAAAAGTGTGACCAGAGTGAAGACCAAAAACACGGAAGCTCTAATGAACTGGTTGAAATTAGAAATCTAACTGATCTCTTAGTGATATTCACAGCTAAAGACTGTCGGTCGGTTGTTTTCGAGGGCAGAGAATCGCATGTTGAATTCTGGTCACTATGACGTCAGCATATTTGAAAACCTGTGAACTGTGAACATTCAGCATGACCTCAAATAACAATGTGGTACCGACGTTGTAACTTGGGGATGGTAAGAGCTTCGCAATGGAACAAGTGGCGTTGCTTCCTCACCCAGTGTTACCACTAAGAATTAGGGTGACGAGCCTCAGCTAAATTTGAATAAGCTTCTTGGCCCTGATTTTGAACGTTATTTTCTGTTCTACCGATAAGAGTGTTTTCATAACTGTCAGAAAACCTATTATTTTGTTTGTTTTTACCTTGGCTAAAAGCACTCTAATCGTAGGTGAGAGTGTGACGTGTTTCGGCTTAATGTAAGCATGTTTCAAGCTGTTATTCACTATCGTTTCAAAAGGGTATATCAGGCTGTCCCTTTTTGAACGGAGTATGATGCTAAGAGCTGTTTTAAAAACCACCACAGCTGCACGTTTCGAAGGAGTAAGTTTAGTCCACTGCCAAATAAAACTATCCGAAGAGCTTCAGTTAACAGTGATTGCTTAGCCTGTAGGATACCTATGGGGAAAGTACTTGACACTCCATAAAACACCACAAGTACTGAAGATTTTTTTACGTATGGTAGAAAAATCATAAAACTCGTGTTGTTCTGTTAATGTTGGTTTGCTTAACATTGAACCTTCAGTAGGTCCATTTCAGCGGCGTCAAATCAAGATGTCCAAGAAAGGTATTTTCATGTTATTTAATCGTAGGTTGTCGTAAACCCAGTTAAGAATGAATGTCATTCAGTTCGTAACGGTTTATGTTGATAATCCTCACCTCCTCCTTGTTTTGGAACCTTCCAGGTTGATCATTACTGATATGTCGGTCAAAAGATAGTAGCGTTCAAAGGCTCATCACCGCCAAGATCTGATAACAGAAGACCCAATTTCCATATAAGTGTATATATATACCACGTTGAGATTGATAGTTTAGTAGTTTACAACTAGCCAGGAGTCAAATGAATGCTCCGAACCAAAGAATAATAAAGGGGTCAAAGCCCCGTTAGACACCGGCTTGAGAAAATTGATAACCTGCATAGTTATCGCCTCTAAAGGAGACACGAAATACACAATTAAACTAGCCAAATTGTTGAAGGATTTTTGCTAGGGTTCGATTGTCCAAACAAGACTAGTCCGATAATTTCACATCACAACGGATAATGCGACTGCTATCTGATTGCGCGTTTCAAAACCATAACCATAAAAGTCCATTTTAGTCTTCGGCTTCTTGGGGTCACAGGTAAGTTTATTTTAGCAGTTACTGGTCAATCACAATCAACCTAGATCGTTTGTGGTCTAGCCAGATGAAAAAACACAGCTTACCATGTCGTGCAGACAAAATAGTTTGACTCACCAACTGAAGACGTGTAGACCCAACATGGAAATTAGTAAATTGGTGCATGAGATAACAGCCGCAAACAATTGCATAAGTGTTCACAGTGTCTATGACCAGGCAAGCAAAATCTACCAAGCATAATCAACAAATTTAATTCATGACAGCCTCATGCTTGATTAAGTCAACCGCCAACATTCTTGATGAACCATGTCGGGAATTACAAACGCTTTGTTGGAATGCACAGAACTCAGCGCAATCATCTCAGATCGTGGACGTTGAACTACTTGACCTACTGACCGCTTATCGACGCATTAGGAATTGGTTCGGCCTAGGTGGAGGAGGCTATCACAAGACAGCAATAAGAGTTCGGTTACATCTTCCTGCGGAAATTACCCACTTTCCAAGCCATAGAATGAAACAGGTAAAATTTAGGTATCACACATTCTTCAATTTGATGACGGAGAAGAAACAAAGATTATAATGGTATTTGAGGGCTACGCATGTCCTGACTAATATAGCCGTTATCTATCTAGGTAAAAGACGATGATACACTTTCACCCAGTTGGGACAAACGGACGCCCAGGAACTGTGTGTGATAATGGTGGGGCTGCAATCCAGTCAGTCTGCACTTTCCTGTACTTCGAATAAACCAACCCAACAATTCGAAATGTCTAACAAATTATCCGTGTACAGTAAAGTGTCTAAGCTGAGCAAATTCGGCCACAATCTCGTAACAGGATAAAGAACACGGGGGAAGAAACCGAGCATGGTGGTCATTGGGAATCTCAAGCACCTATTTTGAAGTGGCTTTGATGACAACTTCGAAGAAGTGAAGACGGTACACAATTGTCAAACACCTGGAAATCTGCTAAACAATCGTGGCCACTTTGGATAGATTCCCACTTAGAAAACAGCAGGGGCAACAGATTTACGATACGAACAACCGAACTGATAGTAGCCCGGGATCTGAGAAGTATTGCGGTTGTTGATCGATGTCCCAAGACCTTTCCACGATGAAAATGTGAACCGATATCGTCACCATGGCTGAAGTGCATTGTTCTATATTTCGTTTCACGGGATTTGACGAGACGACGTAAACGTGAGAATTATGATTCCTACGCTTTGTGCCAGGAAGACAAGACAACAGCACGTGGTAAGAGGACAAGACAAAACTCTTCCTGTCACGACTTCTTGGTTAAGTTTTCGGCGGATACCTACATATCTATGTCACATTTTGTCGCGCTAAGCCAATTTGTATTCTTTCGCTTTTTTCAAACAACTGCATACCTGGTGACCCCTCAATCCCTTTAATGCGCAAGCACCAGAGGCTTAACTAATTCATCGCTCGTGGTCGAAGTCGGCCAGAATGATTGTGGTTCAAACGCCGAGGTTTCGATGCATGAAGGATACAATCCACTATTCGCCCTCCAAACACCATTAAAGCTTGCCACCTTTAATATTCGAATACTTATGTAAATTAGTCAACAGGAAGCTCCTGCATGCAGTTTAGAGACCCTCGCCAGCGATACACGTTGTCATACTGAAATACGGTTTCGAGATTCTAGGTCGGTACTATATCTCCAACGCCTACCAGACATTTCATCGTGTAGATACAATGTACACATAC
This sequence comes from Paragonimus westermani, assembly GCA_008508345.1. Classification (NCBI taxonomy): domain Eukaryota; kingdom Metazoa; phylum Platyhelminthes; class Trematoda; order Plagiorchiida; family Troglotrematidae; genus Paragonimus; species Paragonimus westermani. The sequence continues at coordinate 106,274 of QNGE01001709.1, forward strand.
CTGAAGACATTGAGACTCAATCCAGTAGACAAGGCGGAGTTGAAATTGCACCAAACGCATAAGCAGATAGGGCGATAATTGACTGTATCCCCGTCAATAGCCGCTTTTGAAATCTCCTACTCGAAGGTACAGTTCCAGCATCGAGAGGCATCTATCACAGGCACCATCTGTTCTTTGTGCCATATGCTCACAAAAAATTAGTTCAGGCATAGTCGAGGATGATTTTTATTACCAGCGCCCTAATCTTCTACACATCGCGTGGTGTACGTACATTGTACTAGTGGCTAGAACCTTGGACGCTCAAGAAGGCAGACTAAGCGCTGACGAAGGTGACTTGGGTGGTCCACACTCTTACGGTACTCGTCGAACAGACAACGGTGAACGTTTGTTGCAGCTGTGTGCTAATAACAGTCTATTTCTGGCAAGCATTGAGTTTCGACGTTGTAGGTGTCACTACGCCAACTGGCGACCTCCATCGCCGAGTCAGTCGTGAACACAGTTTGACGACACGGCAGTCATCTGTCGGTGGCGTCAATCTGGAGCACCTGCGTGGTTTCCAATTTTGCACTTTTATGTACCAAATTCACTTTGCGTTTCGATGGGAGGTTACTTAGCCGTCAACAACCATTTGGTGTATCTAAACTAGCAGGACCACGGGCACTTTACGTCTACAAGTGTATGCATGCCCCTAGTCTAAGTCTCGACCTACCAGACGATATTGAAGCGCTATGGGAACATATACGATGTGCAATGAATGAGTGCAGTACTGTCTCGTGCGGTACTACTACTCGTTCAGCTGCCAACTGTTGGGTCTCCATGCGAACGCTGGAACTTCCTGACGCTCTTGAGAATGTTCCACTCAGCAGTGAGTACAGCTGTGCCTGCAAGGCTACGCGCGTGGAACTCGAGGCAACTACGAGGGCATAATGAGGTCTGGTGGACGCAACACGTTTTCTAGATGGCACAAGTGGCTACTGCCAGGAGCTCTTGGGAGCTTTTGCATCTCATCCGAGCCATTAGTTTAGTAGCAAGAAACTAGATGTAAGCGAGGTGATCTGCGAAACCAGTGATGAGCCTGTTCATAACTTGCAACGACGCTTAGGACGCTGGGCTGAGCACTTCCAACAGAAGTTCAACTGGCCACTCACGCCACTGGCTAGGCCTTCGAGCTCTGTCTGTGCTCTTTGGTCGGTTGACGTTCCTGCGCCCTCGAAAACAAAAGCCTCACTTGAGATCAAGTTACTGAAACATCACAAGGCATCCGGTCCGGAGGAATTTCCTCCTGCTCTTCTTACATAGGGGAGCTCTTTCGCCGTAGAAAGGCTGGCAGCTTTGTTCTGGAAAGCTTTGGTCAATGAACCCGTTCAAATCATTTGAGTTCGACAAACCTTGCCCCCTTTTTCACAATGGGCTTACACACTCCGTGTGCAAATCACAGTGAGTTTAGTCTGACCCTTATTGCGTCGAAGTTGTCCAGTCATTCTACTTAATTCACTAAACGACTTGCGCGAGAAACAATCCGTGAGGAGCACGCTGGGTTTCACCCTGGCCGTGGCTGCATTGGTAACATCTTCACATTTCGCTGGATGCTTGAACTCCGTCGCTCATAACGGATGGCCAACAGTTACCGTCCTTTTGCACATCAGAGGCGCATTCGATTCGGTTGACATAGCTGCACTGTGAAACTGTTTATCGAACAGGGGTTTTCTTGAGAAGTATGTAAACATCCTCAAGGCAGTTTACTGTCAGTCAGGGATGTCCAGCCTCCTTGTTCCTACTCAACTTGACAGCAGTGGAGATCCTAAGGTGTGCCCTGACAGACTACGAACATGATGTGGATTTGCAGCCGGACACTCGACTCCTAGATGTACAGTATGCAGAAGACGTCTCCCTAATCTGTAAAGGCTCACAGAACATCTCGTACAGATTAGACGCTTCCATTGGTCAGTTTGGTAGTCTTTGCAATTTCCAAGTGCGAGGTGCTGTTACAAGATTGGTAGGACTCTGTGCCTGCTCTCAACCTCAGTGATAAGTAGTTGGATGTAGTCGAGAAGTTTTTGTGTCCTAGGAACTGTATCAACGCTAGTGGGATGTCTGAAGAGACCGTAAATCGCATAACAAATGCTCGGATGCTAACAACTTAACCATCTGTGGCATCGAAATAATCTGTCTTTATATGAAAGACCAAGTGTACAATACCACCGTAAGAGCAATCCTATTGTGCGGCTCCAAAAAATGGTCGATTCGCGCGGAGATTACTTATAGCGCCTGTTTTCGACCATCGGTATTTCCGAAACATTAGCAGCGTGCGGTGATAACACCGTGTCAACAATGACAAAGTTCGTCACCGTGTCTTCAGTACGAATAAACCCTGTCGACTCGTAAGCATACTAATCCCGTTTCACACGCTTCTTTGGTCTGACGACAAGTTGTAAAAATCAACTCACCGCCTGCCAAATCTTGCTTTATTTACGAGTGGTGGGTTAGGCCTGATTTGGCAGCCCGGTGGTCGGCGTATGACTCGGGTTCGGGGTATGAAGGCACTTACTTCAAAGCTTGTCTCAATAGGGTGCTCCAGGCTTCCTGGGTGGGGTCCGAATGACGCTGAATACCTGCGGTTTAAGATACTGTCTGATATGGTGAAGACCAGAGGTCAATGGCGCTCGTGTTGCGAATTTCTATCCGTATGATTGTAACTTTTTTTATTCCCTCGCACTTTTTTCCTTCTTTACCTTGCGCACTACTTTCTTTCTTCTCATACTGTTGTTTTTACGTGTTATTTATATGCCCTGTACATAAGTCTCTAATCAATTTACAACTGATATTTCGTCTGATCCGTAAGGTACTTCCATTTCGTTCTATCAATTTGCCACGGGAGAATGCATCCATTTTATGTGTTGATCCTTCAAAATCATTTTAGCAATGGATGTCGCTATAGGTGCGGATTAGGGACTTCGCAACCGTTTCTGAGTCACTTCCACTTCTAATAAAGGTCCCCTACGAGCACCTTGACTGATCACTGGGCTTACCATGCGTAACATACCTGATTACGACCACTTGAATTTTTGCTCAGTGTGTTGATTAGATTTTTCAACTCGGTGATAACTTCGCTATTTCCCCATGTCGTTTCCATAACAAAATATCCCTGTCTCCTATACTCGGAAGAAACAAGGTGCTTCGCCACTGTCTTCAAGTATACAAAACAACCATGCTCTTAAGTAAGACTAGTCTATTTACCTTCTCTCTCCTTAATTCCAGCGTACACTTCAATCCAGGTGGATTTTGCAAATAGTTCACTAGCTGGCGAAGTCCATTTCTGTCGAAGACGTACAGATTCTGCGGTACACACATCACTGCTGCAAGCTCTCACAACTATTACAAATGTCGGATTACTTTGTTAGTGTTTCATTATGAACAACTCCAAGCAGATGCTACCGATTTGCAAACGGTTGATCCCAGTGACCATCAGCGAAGTTGTGGACAGCTGTTTAGGCCTAGTTGCGTCTCAGCAGCACCACACATGCCAGAGAATCGGATCCATACTAAAATCTACCATCTATTCACGGGTCGTGGGTTCGATTCTCCGGCGTATATAGTGCTGATAAGACCCAGGTGTTCACCAGTTCGCTGGTGATCACTGGAACCAACCGTTTGCAATAACCTTTTTTCAACCTCTTATGAGGCTGTGGTGGATGCTTGTTTACAGGCCAACCAAAAATGGCTGATCGATTTCAGCTTCGGAGCGAAAGGAAGCGTAACGGCTAAGGAAACTAATACTCCCGATTATTAGTTGCTGCAATCTGGTTGCTGTAATAAGCCCTATCCTGCATTTACGGGAGCGTGGTTTGTGAGCAAATGAGCTGGAACCATGGTGTCATGTTGGTATAAAAGATTATTTCAAAACGCAGAATACCATACGAGAGAGTGGTATTTCAAAGTAAGTATAACGCACATTTCATTGCAGCCCTCACAGTTAGCTAAGCCTTTTGGGTGAAAGTACTGGACTTAAGCCTTACTCTTACCAAGGTTCACTAGTTCCACAAGTCTTCGTCCGGATCGTGTTTGTGATTGATGCGGTTAATGCAACACCAGTAACCTTATGATAAGAATGACCGAACGGATACATCCACACAATTGACCACAATCTAGTCAGAACTTTCCGAAAGGACAAAAACTAAGGCGGTCTGTTCAATTCAAGCGAAAATCCTGTGGTCAGGAAATTAACAGTTATGATGAAACCCCCAGCTTCGTTGATCCCCAAAAATAATTAGCGAGGTTCAGAGATTTAAATATATATAATAGTTGAACGACTGCAACGTAGTCAGGTTTTGTCTATGACTACGTTAGGAAGTTGGTATTCATGCGTTAGACGACTGCAACATTTACATAAATAGTGTGCGACGTACAAAACTGCAACAGTCTACTATCCACGATTCACACTTGGTACTATATGTATCATTCAGTCTCTTCATTTGTAGGCACACAAATTGTGGTTTCAAACCTTTGCAAACACAACCCTGTTTTAATGTCCAATCAGCAATGTACAATGAAGAAGAGAAGAGGCTAATATAATAAACACCTTTTTCTTATTTGTGATGACACAGTTTGACTGAAGTGCCAAAAACGTGCAAACGAAAGTTCGATGGATTTCAGTGCAACAAGTGCTGTTGACTTCTGAACCCACTCCGGCGTGACACCAAGGTGTAGCTAGGAGAGAAGCGTTTGTGTCAAAAGTTGACTAAAAATAAGTTTAAGTGGTTAACTGTACTAGAAACATCAGTTAGCTTTCACAGCTGCAACAAAAATCATGTCCTTCATAGGACAAGGCAGCTTACAAGTTCATCTTTTGGAGAGGTAGAACGTTAAAGAGACGAATAACTGCCTCAAATGTAGGGTATATGCCAGCTACTCCCGACTGGTTGCGGATTGCATAAATCTCGCGATAAAATTATAGGGTATATAATTGCATGTACCACTGCCTAATGTTGACAGTTAGAGTGGGGTACTTAGGAAGGCTGTGTTAAACTCTGTGTGGATGTCAAGCACAGTCACGACAAAACTGTCCACTGCAATACCATAAGAACAATGGAATCGAGTTGGATGTACACAGCACCTACAAGCCAGGTACTTTTAGAAGTGTCAGTGAAACCATGTCTGTTAGAAAGATCACAAGGCTGACAAGAACTGAGTATTAATCGTGATGACATCGAGTGACAGGTAATATCCACCGCGTGGAAAGCGCTGTGAAACATAAAACCGTGCGACATATAACCCCTGAGAATAAACACTTTTCATCCAGCTGTTCCTTCACCGATTGAGATTGTTTTGCTTGAATATGAAACCTGCCATACTCCCTCCAGATCAACAGCGTACGCAAATGTGTTCACTATACCGAAATGGAAGCAGAGGCTGAATTAAAATCCACAGTCTCCAAGGTCTTCACATAACCCTCGTGCGATTAGAGCCTAGTGGACACTTCTGGTCTCGTTGTCCCTAAACTTTGACATCGCAGCTCTTTAGACACATTGAAACAGAGGGAATATTTCATGCACTGTCTGTCCTAGACCTGTTAATATTATCTTCTAACAACTGATATCATTCCGGAACATCTCATCTTGAGATAAGCCCCACCAAAAGCATGGTACCTATACTAGTTTACCAGGCTGGGATCGTCGTTTTGAGTCGTAATACATGTACTTATACACAATACACTAAGTCCAACACAAAGTATCTTGTTTAGATGATACTAACCTGTTTGATGCAATGGTTGTGCGCACGATAAGCCTGTTTTATAGCTAGCGGATGGCAGACACAGTGTCAATTCGGAAATTTGACCAACGAGTTTCAACAGGTAAGGTGGCAGTCAAATTCCGTGAAATATGAATTACGGAGATCCAGACGTGCAGCATTCAAGCTGTATGCGTATGTTAATCGCACAGCGTTACTGCCCATAAACATTATGCTCATCAGGCTGCTACTACAGGAAACAAGCTTTCGCCATCAAACAAAATCCTGGGTATTCGTATCACCAACTAGTTACTTTTGTCAGATAAACGTACTCCAGGTAGTAGGCAAAACGTTAGTTAGAGTGATGCGCCACACACGTTTCATACTTTGTTCCTTAAAACCATGATTGTTACGGACCGTTAATGGGACGCGTTGATCCCATTCTGTAGGACAGGGTCCAAGCAAACAGTTATCAAACGATAAGTATGCTTGCTAGGAACATACCACTAACGTATTCGGTTCACCTTAGAAACCTACCATGTAGAGTGTGATGAATCTTTTTAAAGAAACTATCTACTGAATGTTTGCAAGATAACATAAACATCCTGTCGCTTTCTGACCCACGACTAGTATTATTCTTTACTAGCGGAGAAAACGTTTGGATCACCTTGCTTTTTCTTCCAGGCAAAGAATATTATAGAAGGCTTGGTAGTTCCACACGACGAGCGAATCACTGGACAGCCAACGTTTACCATTAGCCTGTTGTCTGTGGCTGAACCACAAACAATGTGTGGTACAAAATCAGCATATCTTTATTTTGTAACTTGTGAAACTGTCGCAACACGATGAAAATAAAGTGCATTTTGTTTATTAATACAATGGAAATTGGGGTACTGGTTCCGATAACACCGTATCTTTTCGGAAGCCTTTTCAAAAATTAGCGAAGTACGTGGTTTCGAAAGGGTCACGAATCTGTTTGTATGAAGATTTTAGGGATATCAGCAAATTGGATTAGCACTGACCAGAATCTGTTTGCTTGTCAGAGATAGCTGAAAGATCACTCTCGTTCAAAGTATAATTCGAAAGTTATCAATCTGGGCAAAATGTAACCTCTACGATTTCTGTCGCATTAGCTTGCATGCCACATGTACGATTAATGCAGTACAGTCATTGTGTACACATGAGGAGCTCCAAAAATTTCTCGCAAAATTGCATGATAACCTGGCAGAGGCAAAAGGCTGAAGATTAACGGCCGGCACTTCTTGCATGACGGCAGGTAAGTTGTCAGTCGTCCTTGCAGCGTGTATCTAACAGAAATGCACGAAAACGGGAAGTTTCGATCAATGCGACCACAAGAGTAGAATCTTGGTAAGAATACGTGTGGCCATTTTGCATGAACTAATGAGATTGGTAAAGTTACGTGCCCTCCGATCAACATAACTTCGAATTCTGATTGTGTAACACTATTCTGAATGAGCCAAATAGGTGAAAAAGTGAACTGTTGTCACGAAGACCCTAGCAATCGCTGACGTGGAGTTTTGTACAACGAGTTCACCGGTTCGGGAATTATGTGCCATCAGTTGTTTCAAACGTTATGAGATGTGTTCTGCTGATCCCTTAGTCTTAAGACTTGATGCAGCAAAACGACGGAAATCTAATTAGGACTCATGCGAAGCGGTGATGAATCTCTGGGACTGTTTATTACTTCCCGAGGAGAACAAAGATGCGAACCTTATCACAATTACCTTGCTTGTTTTGTAACAGCTTGATAAAAAGTTCCCAGTTTTGACCGGATGGCATATATTCGTGGCTTGATCAAGATTCTGCTTCATGGAGCCAGGCTTACATTTGCACCCCTGATAAGCTGCCAACAGAACACGAAATGCTCGGGAAAACTGTACTGACAAAAAGACATCCCGGACAACTTATAGAAACTCATGACCGGACAGTAGCAATAGGCCAACTCACATGGCCCAGAAGAGAGACGTCTACTTTTACAATTCAAAGTGGCAAACGACACCAAACACAAAATGAAACCGGTCCTACCTCGTACGTATGCGGCTGCCAAGTTACGCCTAATGCAGACTACCAAAGGATCAGTTCGAGAAAATCGCAAACACAATTTGTCCAACTATTCTGTCCCTCACGTTGTCTGCCAATTCACTTGCGGCTGCATCGGTGTTTACCCAGGTAGAAGAGATTGAGGACTGAATAAGGGATCAGCAGAACACATCTCATAACGTTTGAAACAACTGATGGCACATAATTCCCGAACCGGTGAACTCGTTGTACAAAACTCCACGTCAGCGATTGCTAGGGTCTTCGTGACAACAGTTCACTTTTTCACCTAGTTGGCTCATTCAGAATAGTATTACGCAATCAGAATTCGAAGTTACGTTGATCAGAACTCACCAGCCGCCGTGATATGGACGAAAGTTGTGGAAGCGACCGAAAGAGTTCCCGTGGCGTTGTTGAGCTAGCGCATGGTGTGGATGTATGTTCTTTATCTGTCGTACATAATCTGCAGGTTTCACGTTTACCACTGATGAGAGTAAATGAAATGCTAAGTATCGTGATGTGTCTTACTTCTGCCTTTAGAATATATTGTCTGCACACTAAGCAGCACTAACCTTGCAAAACCCCGACGAAATTAATCAACTTGGTTTGAGTAAGAGTCAATAAACCAACCATATAGTTTTCTTAAGACTAAAATTGTATTAATTGTGTTGTCATAATATTAGTCATTCTGAAAGACATACTGAGCAAGTCAACAATCGCATACCTACTCGGTTTCATCTACTCAGCACTACTTCATTTCACCCATAACTTGTAACGAGGTTAAGAAGTTTTAGGGTGAAAACAGGTTTGTTCTTTAAGTTAGTAATAAGCATTCACTGCATTTACCCGTAACGAGTCTGGCCATACAGTATTATTTTTCGTCGCTTGCCACAAAAATAACCTAGGAGAAACCATTGAACAGAGGAAAAGGAAAGCAAGCTATGGATTAAATAAGATTAAACAGGAGCAGTGATGTAAACGCATACACGTCCTTATCTAAGGTATGCTGTTAGTTCATACAACGTTTCTGATCAGCGACCAAAAAACAGCGAGATCCCCAAGGAGGCAAGAGACACCCACCCACTTTACTCTGCAAGAGTCATAGACTCTATAAGTGCAGCCGTGTATTTGGCGGACTACCTCGTGGTTTCGGACAACTCTGGGTGGTCGCGGTGAATGATGCCAGATGAGATAATCGCTCAAAAGATTGCTACTTGATAGGGTTCGTACATTCCATACAGCACAGCTAGGTCGGTAGAAGGGGTAGGCAGGACAGTATCGCCTCCACATTCAGTGACGGTCAGTTTAGTACCAGGAAGAAACTTCACACAAGCAGTGTCAGGATACCCAAGCGCACCCTCCAGAATGTTGCCCACAAGAAATTTTAACAGACAGAAGGAGATAGGTAATCCATTACAAACACCATTCCAAATGGTTAAACAACTGCACATTTGTTCACAACTCCAGACTGAGAGTAAAATAATCCTATCAAATTCACTTTTTTCTGTTAAACCCTTTGTGAAGGGGACAGTCTCAATGAACATTAAGAGCAACTAGTCCCGAGATAGAATTTAAATTTAAAAAGACCATGACAGTTGGTTGCTTACAAGTGTCTATGTTTCCATAAATTTCTCAAAATAGAAATGTCACCAACGTAACAAGAATTAGGCCGGAACCTGTCTGTTCTTTACAAAACAGGCTTTCCCTTGGTTTGGTGAGTCTAAGAATGAATTGTCACTTGAAGGCGACAGAAGCGTGACTGACCCATTTGTGATTGTTACATGGGCTACGGGTCTCCTTTCTGGAAAAGTGCGCCGAACACCAAATACCTTTTCAGCCTACAAAACTGCTCCAAAGTTTTGTTACTTCAATAAATCTTTCACCACTATCATTGAAAAGTGAAGGTACGGAAAGCTATGGGTGTGGAATCTCGTCAAGTTTCAACTACTTATGCACCAGAACCACTTTTACTTTAAACAGGAGCTATCTTGGCAGAACTCAACGACCATTCGAGTATCAACTTCTACAACACATAGTTCGAGCCAACCAAACTGTTCAGCCCACTTGCCGAGGCGTCGAGAGTGGCTCTCAAATGGACCTTCTTTTGCAAACTTGGTCTCAATAGCAAAGCAATTGCGAGCGGCAGTATGATTTGCGGCAAAATGGTTACTCCAAAATACACGACAGATTTTACCAAAGTGATGCCACCTGTAGCTGATACTATTAGGGTCGATTTGTATCCATGGTTGTGATGGAAATGACGGTCGTCATATGAGACGCTCCCTCTTACGTTAAAATACGGCACTCAAAGGAACGAGACGGTGAGAGGCACGTATTTACGACAGCCCCTCACCGTTACTCCCACGTTGTGGTCGGATTTCATGTATACTATCAAGCCGCTTCATTATCTTCACTTCAGAAGTATCTTCCCCATCTCCATCTTTTTCAGTCGGAAGGCAGCGGCACAGTACCTATGAAAATATTTGTTGTATAGGAACGTGATTCAAACAAAGGACCTTTACACTGTTAAGAAAATAAGTCGTCTTCTAAGATGATTATTTCTGAGTGTTTAGTATGCTTCAGAAGGTATATAAGCGCCTCATAAACTGAATTCTCGGCAATATTTGAACTGTTTGTTGCAGTGAACACCAGCACAATAGGCGGAACGCTTTTATGGGTTGCGCTGATACACGTCACCTGGATGTACAAAGTCCGAAGTGTACATGCGACTATTCACCAGAATCTAGCCAAAGAAGCGTTGCTCTTTACATTTCTACGACCTCCCATCTCGGCTCGACTGCAAGATTCTGATTCAGTGTCACCAGAGAATCCATGGGAGATGCGCATAAATCAACATGTATTTGGAGGTACGCTGAAATGAGTGAAGGTGTTGGAATCGTAGGTTCACGCCTCATAGATGCAGTACACACTAAACCCAAAACGTGCAAGTGCACTCCTCACAACACCTTGCTAACCCAGTCATCTGACAGCGTAGATATTAACGGTTCTAATGGTTACCAGTAACCTTGACTTCAGACAACGAACGTTAGTTGTAAGTACAGAGAAGGCGGAAACAATGAGCAGCGAAGTGGAACGGGAAACGGTTAGTGACCAAATAATGCTACAATTTGACACTTTTCAGTCATTTATGCTGAGGAGAGGGTTAACCTAAAGGACTGCACATGGAGCTTCAAAACCAAAAACTCAACAAAGAAACAAGAGGTCCATCGCCGAACTCACTGGGAGCCACCGATTGCAGAGTATGATTTGTTTGGAAGTAGGGCGGGGAGCCCATCTAGCCCAGGGGCACTGTAAACAAAACAATGCTATCTGGTTCTACCAACCGCTGTGCAATGTAGATGTAATCATATAAATTTCGAGATTGTGATCATCAAAAGCTGCTCCGCCGTGAATAATAGCGTGCTTACACTCATGGTCAGCCTCTGAGACCGAAATGCTTTTTACTTGGAGGTCTTTCTCATCCCTACCTCCTTCACTTGAGAGGTAGCGGCACAATATCTAGAATAACAGTTGTATTATGTTGCACGTACACAGGAACGATTCAAACAAAGGACTCCTAGGCAGTTAACACTACGATGTATATACCTATGCGTGTAACTACATTTCGTTCAGCATAGCATGTGGCTCGTTTGCCACGGTTACAATTATGTCAAAGTCCCAACCAGCAGAGTCCTTCAGAACTACGACCGTAGTCAACATTTCAATGTATCGAAATGCGTCAGGGAATTGGCAGATAATGCGGGTATAAGCAAGGCTGGTTTTCAAGTTCACTCCAAAGTCCATTCCACTGCGTCCCATAAATACGTATTCAATCACGACATACCAGAACTGAAACACTGCCTGGGCGAGAGATTAACAGCATTATATTACATTCCAAGACTGGGATGTTACACTGAGGCTACTGGCATAAACAGTCGTCATTAACATGTTAGATGGCCCACGTCTGTTTTGACCGGTCCAAGCGTTGTGCATGTGCCTCGTGTGTGTCGGTTGAATCCCACTAAATAATTAAACGCATTCGCACTCGGCCGTTCCCGGCAACAGTTTAACGGATCTAGCAGTGTTTCAAACGACCGACAACGACTTCTAAAAGAGCACGTTAGCTCAATTCACTTCACTGAACGGCAAGAAGACACTCGTTGAATGATCGACGCTCCGATATATCGTCAGTATAAAACATGCACAGCTACGGAAGGTAAATTTCGGGCCAAAATGTAACTGCTTAGAAAGCTGGATGGCGTAATCCGTTGACTTTTACACGCGCACTATTGATTGTACCTGTGCGATCAACACGGCCTCAAAAATGGTCAGAAACTTATGGTTTAGTTTCCGTGGTAATGCAGTGAGCTAATTTTCCGGGTCGATATCGCGACTGGCCTCCTGGATGAGCTTGGGGAATGATGTCACAGCGTTTCGTATTTAGTCGCACAGTTGATTATCGGTTCGAATGGCAGGTTGAATTGATCACTTGAGGGAAGTGTTTGATCATCCACTGACCCAGACACCAGTTCGTTTTGTTGATCTGACTGTCAATGAAACTGCAAACTGATAAGCAACATGTGTGGCGCTTCTACAACGAACTCATCAAATTTACAGCAAGAGGTATGATTCAGCTGCAGAATATGTCAGCCACACTGCAGATCGAATGTGGTGATTATCACGGTCAATTGATGGAATCTGACGATGCAATGTAGTCGTTTGATGGATACTGACCACTCATTAGCAGGCAGTACGGTTGTCAACAACCGCATCCGTACCAGACGGTCGTCGGCACAAATTCGTCGTGCTTTGTCGAGCTGCCTTTTACTCAGGACCCTTTTGCATACCACGAACTGGGGATGATCGCAAACCTCGTGCTTTTTACGTCAAATGAGAGTCCTGGCATCGTAATCATGTGCTAGGACGATTATGAAGAAAATTCACACAGTTCTGACTGATAAACCACAAATCAAACCTAACATCGCCCCTGATAACGCAGTCATAGAAGAGCAGATGAGGAAGCAAATGTCAGTAATTCATTTCTATGGAATTACCAACACTGGGTGGATGACGTTTCCGTTAGTGCAAACGAGGATGGTTTTTTCCCGATTTCCAACCTTACGAAATTAATATATTCACACTTATCTGTTATGTGCTTATCTGTGTCCAAAGATAACTTACAGTTTCAGATCTCTTACTCACAAGGCGTCAGGATAATGTAATGCATCGTTTGACTTACCACAAAATAGGTTAGATTGTACAATGTCTCCAGTTTCCTGACCGCACCCAAGGTTTGTAACCACAGCCTAGTTTAAGTGTCATTTGACGGGACTGATGAGTGTGCAAGAGCGGGAGGCAAGAGAAGTTGACAGCTGCGTTGCTTGTTAACGAACACCAACAGGAAACTATCCCCTAGTAGTAAGAAAAAGCTTGAAAGAAATAATTTACACAACTCAGAAGAAACGTGATTCCAATCGAAAATCCAGGTACGATTTGTCGATTGTAAAACACCGTCAGACTCCATCTACTGTATGACTGACATATTCTGCAGCTGAATCATACCTCTTGCTGTAAATTTGATGAGTTCGTTGTAGAAGCGCCACACATGTTGCTTATCAGTTTGCAGTTTCATTGACAGTCAGATCAACAAAACGAACTGGTGTCTGGGTCAGTGGATGATCAAACACTTCCCTCAAGTGATCAATTCAACCTGCCATTCGAACCGATAATCAACTGTGCGACTAAATACGAAACGCTGTGACATCATTCCCCAAGCTCATCCAGGAGGCCAGTCGCGATATCGACCCGGAAAATTAGCTCACTGCATTACCACGGAAACTAAACCATAAGTTTCTGACCATTTTTGAGGCCGTGTTGATCGCACAGGTACAATCAATAGTGCGCGTGTAAAAGTCAACGGATTACGCCATCCAGCTTTCTAAGCAGTTACATTTTGGCCCGAAATTTACCTTCCGTAACTGTGCACGTTTCATACTGACGATATATCGGAACGTTATAATTCACCAAGGGGTGTTAGTAAAATTCAATTTATTAGGTTCAGTCAGCTTACGCACGTCAGCACATCAATAGCAACCTGAATTCTACCACAAAATGAGCAATATAGAAGTGAACGCTTTATCACCAATTGCATGATAGTTATTGACAACAGGTATTACTGCTTCCTCGTTTATCGAACTGATGAAAGTTCGTGATTCCGAAGTGTTTTGAAGTCTCCTCGATCAACCGTCGACAGCCGTTAGGAGGTAACTAAAAAAATAAGTGATCTTAGAACTTTGCACGTTATGTCCTTAGCTGTGAGCGTCACTCGCGGTTCAGATCGATTTGGTCGTTTCATCTAGGACCATATGTCTCTCTCTATTTCCATTGTGGGCACGTGTCTACGGTTGATGTGAATGTGTAAAATGAATTTACATCAGGTTCGGATGATACTAAATATTTCGAAAAGGAACAGTATCAAATAAGGTGAACTAGCGATAACTTTAAACTAATTAGTTCATGTTGAAACTAATTCGTGGATTATCAACTTATTTCTGCAAAGATATGCGCCGAACTGCCAGTGTCGCCTTCCAAATTTTGTAGCAAATTGTAACCAACAGATGTCGAAGACACAATGGAGAGCCGCGAGTGTCCAGAGGTGATTCACATTCACGAAAACTGAAATAAACATTACCAAAGTAGTTGGTAGCAAGCCTCGCAAATTATAGGGCCACATGTCAGCCGGCACACACTTCCCGGCCGACTTAAACGTCACCTGACCTCTTAGCCTTTGTCATTTTGCACTTATTTAATGATCGTATTAACCCGTAAAAGCAACCTGTTGAGAGGCGAACAAAATGCCGTTGTACGAGACACCTCGCGTACGATTGCTAGCCTTTTCAAACTCACTGGGAGAAGTCGACGTTTCAAGATACTGAACAGATCAGTAAATTACGTTGGAAATACAGCACAACGAAAGGTGTGATTCTGTTTGTTTATGAATAGAAATATCAACAGACAAGTGTGTGCATTGTTAAATAAATTCCTCGAAGACACAAGCGCAGACCAATTGTTGAAGCGCTGAAGCCATTTGATATACATCAATTACCAACTACAGTAGACAAGTGATGTTCGATATGACACCGGAATCTTAGAGGTGAGGTTGTAACAACCACGTAACCAAAACTGTACCTAGTGTTTTAAACGCGGTAGCGCTACAGCCACTTCATCAGGCCACCAAGAAGGAGCATATGGTGTTACCAAAAGTTTGAGTGCCTCGTTCGATGAATCCATCGGAAGTTCTGCAATCAAACGGGCACCCGTTGAACTGGTTGCATCAGTGAGTCGTAAAAGTGCAATCCCAAAAATACTGGCTTCAGGAGATGCAGGGTGGTTATTGCAGAGAGCACGAAGCCAGCCAGATGGTTTTACTTTACGACTGCCTGGAGATTGATTGGCTACAGACTGCAGATAGATTGGTGCATTGGGGAAGTGACTGAAAAGGAAACAGACCCATATACATTACGGGTAAACAAAAACGAACAAGGTACGAAACTAAATGAAAGCTAAAACGTGTCTCAACATAGAAGGGGGTTTCAAGAAGATTGATAGTTATGATATGACGGCAAATTAACGTACCATCCAGCAACCAGCTCTTCAATTACCGAGGTGTTTAAGAATTCCAATTGAACGGGTACAAAGCGACGACGCACAACACCAGTGAAACGAGTACGAGCAGTGAGTTCCTGACCGACGTAGCACCCTTTAGAAAAGTCAACTCCGCCTGAGAGATCTGCATTAGCCTCCAGTGGCAAAGTCTCGCTGCTTATCAACTCTTCAGGGCCTTCGGGTAAGCCCAAACGCCATCGTGCCAAGTTATAATAATTGATACTCAGAGGCGAGCTAGCAGCCGTAAAAATGTCGTTAGCTGTAGTCAAAAATACAAGGAAAACACCATCTTATTAGTGTCCAAATTATAGGGGTGATAGTGAAAAGTTCACGTGGTTGTTCACAAAGTATCTTCTGGTATTCACATCAGTTAATTTCCGACTACTTGCCTTCTTTTAATAGCATAATCAACTATTGCTGTTTTCTGGTTTATCCGGTGACAAAACGTAACGCCCGAACATAAATAGAATAACTGGTAAACACAGTGTGCTGGGGTGAAATATCCTCATCTAAACACGCACGAGACACTCTAATTCGATAAACGCGATAAGTCAGTCTGTCAAGTTTGCTACCTCATTGCAAAGCACCTACAGGCACTTCACCTCCGGAGTTATTAAAGAAAAGGACGTGAGCACTGCTGATGGTCGCACAAGTGTTTGGCTCTTGTGACGAATGCTAACAGCAGATTGGTCATTTTATGCTGTCTGTCTGGACGGTTCTTAGTGGACCGGCCCTCTCAAATCTACAGCATATGCTGAGACCACCAGCCGGGTAAAACCGCGTGGTGGTCAAGCAACAACGTGATCGAGGGACCTGAAGACCTTGAGTGCTCTACTGGACAAAGTGAGTAGATGTTGCTTTCCTGCCCGGAATCATCATGATCACTGAAATCGCTGGCTGGAGACGCTATTCGAGACGGCGGTAGTCAATGGTCTACCTGCGTTTATACCATCTCTCTTCTTCCGCTCAGACTTCTATTATTTCCTTTAAACTATTCAGTAACGTTCCTCCAAAGATACTACACGTCACTTTTGAGGTGAGCGGCGGCCCGAGTCACAGTACATCCCGGTCAGGCTCGAAGCTGAGGATGACGATGAGACATACACTACACTCATCCAGTCACTGTAAGGCTAAACATTCAAGCACGAGACCCTCTACACAAAAGTGATGATGATTCAGATGGAGCGAGGCAGGATGCGAAACAAGGGAACCAAGAGAGTATGAATACGGTGGTCCCGATTGGCATACGGCGGACCGAGGGGTGTAGACTATCGAAAATAGTATCTCTGATGGATGCATTCCGTCGCATACTTTTGATTATTTTGGTTTACTGTCTATTTTTGTTCCGGCTAGGCGACTAATTTGTAAATTCCATCCGGGGACAAACACACAACTTACTCCAAGTCTTGCTGGCTCGCCATGCTCTGCGCATTGCACCTTCCAGGGTCGATAGTAAAACATACGGTCAACGTGTTTATAGTTACACACGTGTTTTGACAATGAGAATTAGAATGTGTATAATTCTGTTGGACGTTCCCAACAATAATGATCTCATACTGGCACAGTATCGCAGTCGCCTCAATAGCAGGATGTAAACGATTGCGGCGACCACTCTGAGAGGTCACACACTCAACTTGGGAACACCACATAGACGGTTATTCGCGGTTCGACCTTGTGCTACATGAAACACCTCGCCCACGAGTATAGTAATAATGTTTACCTTGGAATGACTAAAAATAGGCGAACGACCGACTCCTCTCAAATGGTTTTCAACTGTGTGGTATCAGCAAGACCTCCTCTACAGCAACGGTACCCCACTCTGCTACTAATACCATTTAATTCATACTTCACTGATGTATACGCTTCTGTTCTCTGCGTAGTTTGCTCCTCACGGTCAGCCACAAGTATTATATATATATATATATATATATATATATATATATATATATATATATATATATAATATTCTAAGCACACCAGGTGGTGAATGATTTATTGTGACATTTCAAATCCACACTAGGATCCGTTATCAAACAGACAAATGTGAAGAAATGAGATTATTCCGTTGCTCATCGTGTTCGTTTGTCGGTCTGTCTTCGCTCTTCTTTTGTTCTAGCGCCAACGATGCTGACGTGATGTTTCGATAATTGCGTGTGGATTAAACGAATCTTGTGAATCGGGAGCCTGCAGTACAAGCTGTTTCCCTTTCACTTTTGTCCACGCAACCACTTTCCCGTGGTTAGTGTTGATCTCGTGATGTGTGTGCCAGTTATGGTCTACGGTCGATTCGTCACAGCGCTAATTTGTGTTCGTGCACACATGTGCGTACGAACTGTTTGACCATCTTTTTCAAACTGCTGGTCACACCTGAGACACTGAATCGCGTAGACCACACCAGATTGCTCGTGTCTGTGGAGTTGAAATGTCATGATAGGTCACTCACTACTCAACATGCCCCCTTAAAAATTTTAAATATTCCACCTGAGCTGAAGACATTCTCAATTATGTGTACACCAATGCATGTATAGGTTGACAAGGATTCCAAGCTAATGTAGACAGGTACGTATGAGCATCACAGTTATGGAAACTAACTGCATAGTACATAAATTGGGTTAAGCGTAAGAGCATAGAGAACTCTAAATTTACCTTGTACACCACTTCTAATTAAGACACGGCCAGACCACCCAGGAACACCCCTAGGATCCGGGGCGTAAAAGAATAAATTGCGATTTAAAGCGGATTCGCCTGTATCTGGTTGAGTGACAGGCAGCCACGATTTAAAATCAATCAGCGGTGCACTTGAGGCCGACGGCATCGCCACCCAAACCGACAGATTGTCTTCCAACGAGAGTGCCACCTGCGAAAAAGAACGCAATGAACTGGGAGGTTATGTTCCGTCTTCTGAATAGTGAGCTGCTTCCATGAGCATTATTAACTCACGCTGTTCATTGTCACGACTGAACGAAGAAATGAGCAAAGCTGTTGAAAAAAGACAATTCAAAGATGCACACCACGATATTCAAACGCAATCGAGTACATTAAGGAGTGTGAGATTTCGGAAAACCGATTTGTAGCTGGAACTCCACACTCTTAAAACTGATCAGTATGCAAACTAGCAACACGCGGCCATATATAATCTCTATAGAGACTTACCTTCTTGCGTAAGTTGTATTTTGAAAAATATGTGTACAGCTGGTTTGCATACCGCTTGTCAACTTCAAGCAAATAGCCCACATCATCCTCCGATTCATTTTGCAGATTGTAAACGAAAGTATCCGTCAGTATCCTACCCTTTCAAGAGAGGTAAGAATGAAATGTCTAAGGATGTCACCTTGATATTAAGTATCAAAGAGTACATAAAGCAGTTTGGTCGGGCGATCGAAAAAACGTCGTTTGTGACTAGTCCTTGAAGGAAATCAGCAGCGGACGTTCCTCGAACGCAAAGTAAAGATTTATGGCCTAGTCGTCCCATGCTCAGCATTCTTCGACAAGTTAAAATAGACAGACAAAATCTGCCAACCACGTGAGATGTCATCCACAGCACTGACGGCATACAGTTGAAAGTCGGTTTCCGTTCATACAAAAATTTCCGAAAATCGCATTAAATGAAAGTTGCGTCAAGTTTGAGTAAAAGGGGACAAATAAACTTGCTAAAAATGTATATAATACGATACATTTCAGTTCGTATCGCACAACAGTGCTCGCACTTAAGTAAGTGAGATGTCGCACCAATAAGGGATTCAAGTAGGGGTGAATTAGGGCTGTTTATGGGTAATTTAGGGTATTTTCATTTGGACCAATAGTGCGTCGTTGGATGAAAGTATATCCAATCATTATTCGGGTTATTTATATAATATATGAAGTACATAACACAAAGGAATGGCATTCACATTCATGAAATGTTCGTTGTACGGATAAACTCGCTCATTGTTTATCCGAACTCAAACCGCTTCAATTATTCAGGCGCGCCGCGTTCGAGTTTACGCCCAGCCTAGCGCTTCTGTTTCGTTTGAGGTTTGCGGAGGTTGCTATCATGTCTGAGCAGCATCACGATGGCGGTAAAGTAAAAAAAATTATCTCATTCATTACAGCAATAGTGGTTTTCGGAAACGTTAGCCAGCCGTTCCACCACTTATCGGAATGTGCAGCGCTTGCCCAGCAAAACCGTAATGTACAAGAATCGTTAAACAATTCAGACGTTTGCGAGCGCTCTCCGACCTTTACGGCGTTCGTACCGGAACGCATATCACAACCGCTTTGTGAAGGCAAGTTAAACTTTCCAAATGCAAACGACTGGTTTCAGATGTACTAGAGAACTCAGCAGAAATTGGTGTGCAGGATCCGGAAGATGACCTTCCTAAGGCCAGCGTTGTCGATCGCCTTCGAGACTGAGTAATTTCCATCAACACTCATAAAGTGCAGGTGACTCGACTTTTGCGTATATTGAAGGAAAGAATACCGGAGTTACCCAGTGATTCCCGAAAGTTGTTGTCGACACCGAGAGGTTCGCCGAAAAGTGACGTTTATCCAGGCGACTATGCTCATTTGGGGTTGGCTAAGGGCATTGTGAATGTTGTCCTAGGCAGTCGGCTACAACATGTGACGTCCGCAGGAATCCAGCTGAATGTTGATGGTTTATCACCATCGAACGCAAGAAAGGTAAAAATATGGCTTGTGCTCTGTCGCCTAAATGAGCCGATGGTAACCGAGCCGTTTGTGGTTGGTGTGTGTGGAGGTAGCAACAAACCTGAAGATGCCAACGTATATCTCTTGGACACACTGCACGAACTGTACGATGTGTAAAGCAGTGGCATAAAGATAAACAATGTTCCGATTGCCATCTGTTTGGAAGCGGTGATCTGTGATACATCGGCTCGCTCGTATGTTAAACAGAAGCGCGGGCATGGTGCATACTACGGCTGTGATAGGTGTGACCAACGAAGTGTATACTGCGAACGGAAACTAACGTTCATGCCGCGACGTGGTTCTCTTCGAACGGACGCATCGTTTCGCGTCGCACGCCCACAGTGCCTCCCCCCGTTTATGCCCCTACCGGCCGACATGATTTCCACTTTTCCTATTGACTATATGCATTCGGTGCTCCTGGGCGTTGTCCTTCATATGATTAACAACTGGATGTCGAGACCGGTCCCCAGGAGCTGTAGTGCCAGATCCTGAATTCGTACACCCAGAGTTTCCCCAACCTTATGCTACCGTGAGTCGGAAGTCGCAGGGAGAAAACGATGAATCTGCAAACAAACTTTATTTATTGACTTACTCACCGTTCACAACTGACTTAAACGTAACAATTAAGGGGTGCTAGGGAGCTGGATGTGAGAGCACCTTGAGCACAACCGCACAGCAGCCGCCAGAGTGGAAGAGTGCGTCGCCAGAGAATTCCAGTCGAGCTTCAGAATTCAAGCAAGCGTTAGACTGGTTAAGCGGCGTTCCTAACTGTAATAGCTCAACGTTGATATCATAGTGAATGTAACCTACAGCAGTAGAGATGATGCGAATTCATTACACAGCTGAGCGCATAACTGCGATACTTATGCCGGCCCACAAACTTTGATGGTAGGGGTTTTTAGTAAACCTACATTTAAAAGGTAATATGAACCGGCACGGTGGTACTGGCAAGGCAAGTCTCACGTCTTGGGGAGTTTAGAATTTTGTGGACGTCAAAAGTGATCTCACACAGAGCGTTCGCGTAAGCTCGCAGACACTTTAACAGGTAAATGAATGGTTTGTATTATGTCGGTAAAGCCTATCCTGTGACTTTCCCCGCAAGTGCTGAGGTCTGACAGACTTTAAGACCTGGAAGGCTACTGAATGCCGACAATTTTTGTTGTACATCGGACCGGTGGCCTAGCGGAATATTTTGGACAGTGATAAGTATACCAACTTTTTAGATTTGTCTGCTGCTATATACACATTATGTCGCCCCACATTCAGTGTTACTCATTTTGACCTTGCGAAACAATTAATGCACGTATTTGTATCCAATTGCCGTAAGCTGTGTGGTTAGGCAAAGATGGTGTACAATGTGCATTCACTAGAACACCTTGCTGATGATGTGGCCACATATGGTTCATTGGATAACTTCTCTGCTTTTCCGTTTGAATCTTTCATGTACATATTGAAATCTATGCTTGATGGGCCGACGCGTCCAGTGAGACAATTGTACAACCGTTTATTAGAAAGATCTGCTTCAGCTCCTGTTGAAGTCGTTCATTCTGATGTTGGTACGCCCATCAGTTGTCCTACTGTACCTGGATGCACAATGTTAATGAAGGGTTCCGTTTTGTTTACAACCACTCCCCCGAACAATATGGCTCTTATTAATGATGTTCCCTGAATAGTTGTTGACATACTTAACCTTAATTCTGAAGATTGCACTGTGAGTTACCGCCCCTTTACGACGCTCCTACCTCTCTTCACCCACAGTTTCTCCGCTCACTATTTGCATATGCACATTGTCAAAGATTTGTCATCAGACATTTTAACAGCAAGTGCGTCTCGTATTGATGCCAAACGTTTGCTCTTCACGTTTCATTCACGTTATATGTACATACCCATTTAAAATTCCTGTAAATAACGTCATTTGTAAATAAATACAGTTCTCCTCGAGGCTTACAGAATATATCTTATTTTGTTTCAACTATCACGTGTCACCCGCAACTGTTGATGAACTTCGACTTCAGAGGTACAGCGTTGTAACTTTTCTGGAGGATGGTGAAACTTGCTGCGCAGTGCTCAATTCCACGTGGATAGAGGGCGCCGTCGCATCGTGGCCAAATTACCCCTCTCTTCAAGGACTCCATCTTGCTGCGTGTAATAGAAGGTTAGTGCAGCGTGAAAGTAATTAAATATACCTAGAACGTAGAAGCAGTCCTATCCCAGGAGATGGACACAGAAACCGGGCGAAATGAACTACAAAAGTGGATGCGGTGTTGGTTTTATGGCGCCCGTGACCGTGGAGGGAAGTTTCAAATAAGAAAGCCACGACGAAGAGATGAAGTGAGCATCGAACGAAATATGAAATTGATTCTCAACCGCATTCATTTGTGCACACCGTACGTTTTAATCAATTATTATATCACTTGGTGCGAGGGCAGGTTTGGAATCAATAAAATTGACGTGAATGGGATATTAATGAACCTCGACCTGTGAAACTACCTGTTGTCTGTCGGTGTGTCATGCGTTCCAACATGAATTGGATTTTCAACCGCGTTCACTTGTGCACACCCTAGGTCATAATCAATTGTTTTATCACTTGCTACGTGAAAAATTCAGTAATCGATACCTTTCATTGTTCATATGAGTGTAGTTTACCATTGATGTGAGCTTAGTTTGTTCACGTTTTACTTTGCCATTATTTGGAAGCCGTTCGTTCAATGCAAACTTTTCTCATTCTTCAGCAAACAGAACCTCGTAGGGGTCAATGACTTGTCTACGAGAACATTCCATTGTTTCTTCAGCCACTCCAATATATTTTCGCAGTTCATTCCGGCTATATTTTACTTTGAGTGTAAAATGGTAGGTTCCCGGTGGATTACATGGTTTCGGGTTATATTCGGGGTTAAATCGGGGTTAATTAGGGGGGAATTACGTGAAATAGGGTGGATTTAGGAGTGACATTCGGTTGAGTCAGGGGTAAAATCGGGTTAATTTGGGGGTGAATTCGGGTGATTTAGTATGAAGTTGGGTTATTTTAGGGCAAAATTGGGCGCAAATTAAGATGAAATCGGGTTAATTCAGGGCAAATTGGGGTTAATTTAGGGCAATTTAGGGTGAATTCGGGTTTATTGAGGGGTGATTTATGGCACGGGGAATGGACAAATCAGGTAATAGCTACGCTACGCACTGAAGGATTCTCTAGGCATTTTGTCCCAAATCCCTGACAAATCCCTAAATGGTCTCCCGATTGGTCCATTAGACGACATCAAGAATTTTCCCTAATTCACTCTTCATTATGTTAGCAGGGGTACTACGAAGGCACATTCACGGATGCACAGACACATGGGCAGTAGACCAATTTATTACGGCTGTTCGAGCGTGGTGGTTTCCCCCGGCATCAAATTACCTGTTTTCGGGCGATTACGTGGATCGGGGCAAACAGAGTTTGGAGACCATTTGTCTCCTGTTAGCGTACAAGGTCCGATATCCGGAAAAATTTCTTGCTCCGGAGCAATCATGAATGCGCTGCCATCAATGGAATTTACGGATTCTATGACAAATGCGAACGAAGGTTCAGTGTCAAATTGTGGAAAACATTCACGGATTGTTTCAACTCTCTTCAAATCGCAGCCATAGTTTACGGGAAGATTTTCTGTTGCCATAGTGGATTATCGCCCGATTTACAGAATATGGAACAAATCCGGCGTATTTTGAGGCCTTCAGACATCCCAGACACGGGCTTGCTTCGTGATTTACTGTGGTCTGATCCGGACAAGGATATCTCCGGCTGGTCTGAGAACGACCGTGGAGTCAGTTTCACCTTCGGTCCTGACGTGGTTTCGAAATTCCTGAGTCGACATGACTTGGACTTGATTTGCCGAGCACATCAGGTAGTCGAGGACGGATTCGAATTCTTCGGTCGGCGTCAATTGGTTACTCTGTTCTCCGCACCTAATTATTGTGGAGAATTTGAAAACGTTGGTGGAATGATGACCGTCGATGAGAATCTGACTTGCTATTTTCAGGTACTAAAGCCGTCAGAAAAGGAGGCAAAATATCAGTACCATGCGGTGAGTCAAGCAACCCAGCAACAGCAACAACAACCAGCACGCATAGCGCAACATCGTGTCACGTGACTACTTTGGTCCCGTTCTTATTTCGTTTCGACTGTCATTTGCGGATACATGCTTGCCTTGTCTCTGTGCCTAATTTCAAACAGCCATTCTGAATTGTCACCGTTGTCAACGTTAGCAATGTGGATGAACTAAGTAATCCTTCTATGTGATGTACACACACATGTGTAAAAATGTACGTTTTTATGTACGTTCTTTCAAACGTAATCACACACATACGACACGTCCGCACGCACAGTTTGTTTTCCTTTCCGCTCGCATACGTTTTTCTTCCCAACTTTATCCCGACTTTTATCTCCACAACCATCTTCCACTTCGCAACGACCGTACTTCGGTCTCGTTTGCTTAATTTTGCTTCCGATTTGCTCTTCTCTTATTTGCCGTTTTCCCCTAGATTCCTTCTGCGTGTGTGTGTGCGTGCGTTCATTCGTACGTGTATTCTACATGCGCATTTGTGCGATCTTGTCTATATCGCTTCGCCGTTTATCCACTGATTTGCCCTGCCTATCAGAGTTGAATTCGCTTTCGCGTAGGTTGTTCTAACTGTGTTGGCATCTGTGCACACGCGTTGTCATTCGTGATCCCTCGTACATCGTAGCACTTCTATTCCCGTTTCCGACACAGGAGCATTAACTTACATTTCTTATTTAGCTTATATGATCCACTAATTTAAACATATATATATACATCTTTATGTACATATATATGTTCTTGAGTGTATTCTTGCTCTGCTCCGATTTTGTTGTGTCCAGCTTTTCACGTTTTTCCCTTGTTCTTCAGTCAGCGTCCGGTTTCAAACGGTCACCGGACTCGATAAGACTTGTTTGAAGTTCTCGGATTAGTACATTATTTTGCGCTTGAAAAAAACCAAGATTGGTGCTACACCCTGTTTTCAATTATCGCCTTTCAGATCAACAGAAGCCCGCTGACACTGAGCAAGGAAAACCGACTGGATCCGGGAAGCTTGGGCCGTTGCCTCGAACCCGTGTACCAATCGCTGAATTCGCCCACCTAGCACCCCATTTATGTGGACAGATGAGTAGTGAGATGCAGACTTCTGTAAGTACACATTATATATATACCTATTAAGACAACCATATATGGTCAGGTGATAAGTATACACATCTACATTTATAAGGGTATACGTATAGGTCTACCAGATATGCACATATATGTTCACAAATATATACGTATACGCCTATCGCTATATAGATCGACGCCTATCTTTTCTTTCTGTGTAAATACATACACTTTTATACCGAAAATTTGGCAACTGTGTCCCGTTGGTATGTGCGCATATTTCTGTATCAACTAATCTGACAACGGATTTATCCATCAACAAATCAGAAAATTCGACCGTCCAAATTATTTTCTCCAGGGTGTGGAAGGAAACCGCCTCCCCATATAGCTTGCACAGGGTATAACATCTCAACCATGCTGTGCACAGATGACGCGTAAGTAAACCAATGAACAACGAGAATGTGTGACCTTGACAGCTTAATGTAGTTTAGCGCGCAACCGAAACCGGCGAGCGCGCACGGATTGAACTTGAGTTGTGTAACATGCAGGCCAGCCGACTCTACTCTGGATGCCCGTGACTTCGCGGACCAACCTTCGGGCAACGTGGACGCACCAGGGGACAACGCTCTTCCGAAGTAGGGGTTCAAACAACAGTTCTGAAAAGAGAAACAATGCGAACACACATGAGCCGAAGGCCCAGTAAGCCATGCACACGACTTACACAAACGACAGCTAAAACGGCACCGACAACACAGCAGCACGCCCCGTTACACAACTCAAATTCAATCCGTGCGCGCTCGCTGGTTTCGGCTGCGCGTTACACAGCTCCCATCTTCGTAAAGCACAGTCCCCTGTGCTCCAAACCTTCTACAAACCGGCTGGTGCTCATGTTGCCAGGTTGGATAAAGTGCCTCCGGGCCCTCTGCCCGTTTTCTCGTAACTTCATTATTTTTCTCTACTTTTTTTCATCTCGACACCTTTTTCCTTAACCCTGATAATATTCTCTTTTCTGATACCTCTGAACTCCATTACGCTACTTCTCTTCGAACTTCAGTACCCGTTTTTTTCTTCGCGACGCAATTATTTTTATCTCGGCACTTCTTTTCTCATCCTGGCAGGGTCGCCAAAATGTAACATGCAGGCCAGCCGACTCTACTTTGAATGCCCGTGACTTCGCGGACCAACCTTCGGGCAACGTGGACGCACCAGGGGACAGCGCTCTTCCGAAGTAGGGGTTCGAACAACAGTTCTGAAAAGAGAAACAATACAAACACACATGAGCCGAAGGCCCAGTAAGCCATGCATACGACTTACACAAACGACAGTTAAAACGGCACCGACAACACAGCAGCACGCCCCGTTACACAACTCAAATTCAATCCGTGCGCGCTCGCTGGTTTCGGTTGCGCGTTACAGCTTGATAACACGCCGAATGACCTTCAGACCGAATTTGCTCACTGGTTGGTGAAGAAGTACGTCCTTAACAGATAAATGTAATGCATATATTTGTATAATACATACATAATACCATACGTATGAAAAAGTGTAGACTTCCCGAAACCTGGCATCACCGTACCTGATTAGGGGTTGAATGGTCCATTACATGTAAATCACTTCCGTGCGGCGAATCAGCGTGGCGGTGAAAAACGAAGACGTGTTCTGGAGAATTCCTGGAAGGCCTGGTCAAATTTCAACAGGAAACTCGTACCAGTTTCTTCATCAATAGTTCTCAAACTACAGTAAGTGCTGAGAAAGGCAGGGAAGGGAATTTGCCGCCAGGCTACCCGCACGAAAGTGCCACGCACGAATACGTACACTGCATACGTCGGACAGTAGCTGCCAGACGGTAAGTTATTTGCGCAATTTTTGTGATATCACAGTTCATATTCGCTGATTACGGCTGCTAGGCATCGTGGGTAGCCCATTATCGTAATGACACATATCGTATTGAGAAAGCTTACTCGGAACACTCAGACGGCTTCCCAGTTAGATGGCAACGTCTATATCCGAGAAATAGACGTCCGTCGGTTGCTGATGAACAACATTTCAAGGAGGTGATGGGGGACTTCGCAAGTGCACGTGAAATGAAGGTATGCGTCAAAAATAAGTTCGGAATTAAGATGCAATCGGACGATATGCAGAACCTAAGGGAGAATCTTCGGAACGAACACATTAAAATGCGCGATCTATTGAAAGTGGAAGGACAGTACCGTTTGATGCTAGGGGATAAGCTTTTTCGGTCTATATCCTTCGTTCTCAAAGGTTCATCCCAACTCTATCCCAAGCTTATCGACCTCATTTTGGCTGACGCCACTCACCAGTTAAACTATGGTGGCTTCATGTCGGTAGATGCAACGTGTGTGTGGCGTTCTTCCGCACACTGATTCCTAATGAAACGACGACCAGTTACCGAACAGATCAAGAACGTATGTTGAAGATGTTTCCGTTCACGACACCAGCCCAAACGTTCGTTGTTGATCGTTCACCTGCATGGTGGTAAGCAATCCGCGAAGTTTACCCCCAGGTGTGCCAGAGTCTTTTGCAGCTTTCATTTGGTGAGTGATATATCCCGTAGTTTTCGTCGCCTGTTAGGCCTAGACACGTATCAAAGAAGCCGCAATAATCAGTGGACGTGTAACATGATATTCATGAGGAGCGTTTCGCAGTTTAACAGTTCAGTGCAGGCTATCAGATCTGTAAGTCAGGAAGCTTTCTAGTACATGCGCCAGACATGCTATCTGAGGGAGGATCCCGTGGACTTGTGCGAGGACAGTGTTAGCCGGGTCCAGCGTTCCCGGTGCTGGTGTTTGCATCATCCTTCGGGTGTTGGCGACCGCCAATCTGATGTGGGCTTTAGCTACGTGGACTGTGAGGCGACTGAGCGAACTACGTGAAGCTCGCAAATGCACGCTTAATAGAAACACGGGAACAGTCCAACTGTCCTTTTCAGGACAAACAGGAGTGACCCCACTGCTCTATTTGGGGCCCTTTATAATCTGATTTTCAACATGACGCCTGTCGACATACTGTTAACATGCGTACAATTATTCACTAGGGACAGATTATGGGGCCGCTCAGTCTTATTTTAGCGGCAGCCTCCTGGGTCCGTAACCGAGTGGGTAGGTGGGGCCACCGCATACGTTATTTAATATACTTATTCATGTATTTCTTCAGCGACACATGTACATACGTATACATGGGCATTTGCATACATATATGTATACATAAATGTGTGCATGTAAATATGGACACATCTATGTGCACATGGAAAGGTACATATTCACGTATAAATCCATAAACATATATACTGTATATTTATATATATACGTATATACACACATCTGAATGCATATATATATATATGTAATTGCACGCATACAGGTATTCACCCATGTATGTATTTATGTATTCACACTCAACTACACATACTTATAGCGCATGGAGTGGTACCGCATATCCAATCGTATGTCTGTAAAAATACGTGTATGTATGTGTAGCTGTCTGGAGATTTCACTGGCCTGTCTGCGGTATGGTGTGTGAAATAGTTCCAAAGCTCATAGTTGCATATTGTACCTAGGCTATTAAGAAAGTTCGCATGATGCATGTTGTTCGATTGTTTGTCTACATGGCATGTGACCGTGGCGCGAACCCGGAAGGACACGCGTGTCACATTCTTCCGGTTTACTCGCTTGTCGACGGCCGGTCTCTAGCCTCTCTAGCTATTTTGCGTGTCGGTGCCTTTTATAGCGCTATCAGAGACCACCTGTACGTTTCGTCGAATAAAGATCTGGTCTCTCTCTTCAACGGCCTTTTGCTTTTCGCGTCTGATAGTTGCGTACCTGGGTAAAACTTGACTTAGTGCGACGAGCACTAAATTGGTGAGCCCGACTGAATTGGTGAGCCCGTTCGATTTATTTTTGTTTTCCACAGGTATATCTTTTGTATAACTGTGAGTTGCTATTTCTCTAATATTTTTTACATATTCATTTATTTTATATAAAAAATTCGATTCATTATCCATTCCGCTTTAATGGAGGCTCAACCACACGTTTTGTCAGACGCTTTGATCAGCGCATTAGCCGTACCGTTTGCACCCTTTAGAGAGAATAATCCTAAATCGTGGTTTGCTCAGTTAGAAGCCACATTTGCGCTTCGACAGATTAGTTCCGAGCTAACGCGTTTTCATCACGTAGTGGTGGCACTGCCATCTCACGTCATTGACAAGGTGGACGATGTTCTGGAGTTACCGGACTCCACGAAGCCCTACGAGCAACTTAAAGCGGCCGTAATTAAGCGCGTTGGTTTGTCCGATCGCCAACGTATTTCTCAGCTTTTGAGTGCGACCGAGCTCGGTGACCGTGAACCACCGCAGCTCCTTCGCCACATGCAGCGGTTAGCTGGCACGACACACATAGAAGGGGCTCTACTTAGGAAAAACATTCTTAGCACGAACCCATCAGCAACGTTGTCAACCTTGACTGATGTCGCCGACCAGATCGGAAAAAACATACGGCACCGCTGTTTCCCAGCTCGCTTCGAATAGTCAGGGCGCAATTGCAACTCTAAGTGCTCAAGTTGCCACCCTAACTAAACAACTTCAGGCCTTAACGACACATCGTTCGAGACCACGTTCAAATACCCCCATTCGACGACACAGTAGCCACGCGGGGTCACGTGATTCTCGTTAGGCGTCACCGAACGTTAATCCGGATCACTGCTGGTATCACCAGCAATCTGGCAAGAAAGCCCGACGATGCCGACAGCTTTGTACCTTTGGTCCAGTCAGCAAACAGGGTAGCCAAATCCACATGGTTAACGACGTAACTGGCTCGCATGGTCGCCTGTTCATTCTAAACGATCACGAGTCGGGGATTCGCTATCTTATCCACACAGGTGCCGAGGTCAGCGTGATCCCACCTGATACCCACGACGTAAACAGGTCATCTAGTTCGAATCTTCGCGCGGCCAACGGAAGCACTATAAAAGTGTTTGGTCAACGCGCTCGCACACTTAATTTAGGTCTCCGTAGACCTTTCCACCGGATCTTCACGGTCGCCGAAGTCCAAGTGGCGATTATCGGTATCGACTTTCTCCAGTACTTCGACCTTTTGGTAGATTCCAGACGACACCGTCTGGTCGACCAAACGACAAATCTTACACTTTCAGGGATTTTGACCAATGAGGTATCAATCAGTCCCGTATATAAGAGCTCTATGAAACTAAACTCCTTTAGTTTCCTAATCGATAAGTATCCGACTGTTTTTCGACAGTCTTCATCTCTGCCTGCCGTCAGGGGTTCCAAGAGGCACCACCTAGTCACGACAGGCCCGCCGGTGTTCGCCAAAGCTCGCAGGTTGACACCAGACAAGCTTAAAATAGCCCGCGCTGAGTTTGAGCACATGCTCGAGCTCGGAATCATTCGCCCGTCCAGTAGCCCTTGGGCCTCTCCACTCCACATGGTCCATAAAGCGTCAGGCGATTGGCGCCTGTGTGGAGATTATCGTTCGCTCAACAACGCCACAATACCCGACAGGTACCCGATTCCGCACATACAGGACATCACGGCTAGCCTTCATGGTACCCATGTCTTCTCAAAAGTTGATCTGGTGCGCGCATACCACCAGATCCCGGTTGCGGATAAGGATGTTGCCAAAACAGCCGTCATCACACCATTCGGTTTATTCGATTTTCTACGTATGCCGTTTGGTTTGCGAAACGCTGCACAAACGTTTCAACGTTTCATCGACGACGTCACACGCGGTCTGGACTTCGTCCACCCCTACATCGATGACCTACTAGTTGCAAGCGCATCTGAAGAAGAACACCAGATTCATCTGCGACAGCTCTTCGACAGCTTAGCAACATTTTGCATAACGATTAACGCGGAGCAGTGTGTTTTTGGTCAATCAGCGATAGAGTTTCTAGAACATTACGTTGATCAGCACGGTATTCGACCGTTAACCGATAAGGTAAGAGTAATCCGCGATTTTCCCCGTCCTACCACCCTCACCGCTATTAGTCGATTTAACGGGATGGTCAACTACTATAGGCGGTTTATTCCATATCGCGCTCAGCTTGTGCAGACTTTAACCGATTCACTCCACGGCCGTGTCAACGGAGTCGTATAGTTATCACCAACAGCCATCGAGTCGTTCGACAGAATTAAGGACGCATTAGCCACCGCCGTTATGTTGCCATACTTCAACTCAGCCGCGGAAATAAGTGTAGCTGTTTACGCGTCAGATACCGCAGTCGGCGCCGTACTTCAACAGTTCGTCGATGGACTCTGGAAACCGCTCGCTTTCTTTTCCAGACGTTTACTTCCGGCTGAAACTACGTATAGCACGTTCGGTCGTGAGTTGCTAGCAATTTACTCGGCCGTTCGTCACCTACGACATGCCCTCCAGGGAAACCAGTTTGTGATTTTCACCGACCACACACCGTTGGTTTTCGCCTTTCGCAGTAGGTCTGAGAGACATTCACCCCGCGAAGTTCGCCATCTGGACTTCGTATCCCAGTTTACATCTGATGCACGCCACGTTTCTGGCAGCGATAACGTTGTGGCTGACACTTTGTCCCGAGTGTCGGCACTAGCTGGTCACGATTCAATCGACTTAAATGCTATGGCCAACGCACAACGTTCGGAAAATGATTTCCGTGCCTCCTGCCAACAATCAGCTCTACGGCTGACTGATCAACCTTTGACAGCGTCTGCAGACACTATCCTTTGCGACACCGCTACTGGACATCCACGTCCAGTAGTTCCTACTCTTTTCCGACGACGCATGTTCGACACGCAACACAACATAGCCCATCCTGGCATCCGGGCCACGGCCAAGCTCATTTCCGGTAGGTACGTCTGGCCTGGTATGCAAAAGGATCTTCGCACGTGGGCACGACCTTGCCTAGCTTGTCAACAGGCTAAGGTTCACCGCCACATGTCGGCCCCGATTGGCCGATTCCCTTCGATTACATCTCGACTTGCTCGTCTCCACATCGACATTGTAGGTCCTTTGCCACCTTTCAATGGGATGACGTATCTTTTGAAGACGTTAGATCGTTTCACGTGGTGGCCAGAGGCCGTCCCCATAACCGACGTCCGTTCAGAGACTGTAGTACGCGCATTCGTTGAGCGTTGGGTGTCATCTCATCGTTGCCCGGCCACGGTTACGACCGACCGTGGCCCTCAGTTCGAGAGCGGTTCCTTTGCGGAAACACTGAGCGCGCTTGGATGTCATCGCACGCGGACCACGGCATACCACCCGGCTGCAAACGGTATGGTCGAACGCTTCCACCGACATCTAAAAGCAGCCCTCGCCGCGGTCGACGCAATCCGTTGGACAGAAGCCCTGCCAATGGTTTTACTCGGCATCCGCGCCGCCCTTAAGACTGACCTTCACGTTTCCAGCGCCGACCTCCTGTACGGCCAACCACTGCGTCTTCCTGGCGATTACTTTTCATCCGCCACCGACGCCCTGCGATATGATGCATCTTACGCCAAACAGCTCGCTTCGCACATGCGCCGCCTCCGTGTCACGGACACACGAGAACAAAGCCGCAAGGTGTTTGTTCCTAAAGACCTCCACGACTGCACACATGTGTTTGTTCGCGTAGATGGTTTACGACGCTCGCTCGAGCGACCTTATGAAGGTCCTTTCAGAGTACTTCAACGGAAGGATCGCTTTTACGTGCTCGAGCGTCAAGGTATTCGGGACACGGTTAGCATCGATCGTCCAAAACCGGCCTACTTCGAAAGGACAGAGGAAGCCTAGAATGCTCCTCCGCAGCCCCTATCCACGCCAGCAGCTGTCTTGTAACAGGCCCGCCCAAGCCCATCGTCCTCAGCAGACATCACGACTTTGCCGATGACGCCAGCACTCGCCGTAACGCGTTCAGGTCGTAGGGTGCACTGGCCGAAACGTCTCATAAAGGATTAGTGTTTGTGAAATCTAGTTTTTCTTCGGTCATAACACAAACAAAATCGCAAAAAAAAATTGTCTCTCGAAAAAAAATCGTTTTCAAAACAAAAACAATTGCGTTTGCCCAGCTTGCTCTCCTTCGAATGTCCCTATTCGCTGTATAATTTGGTTGAGTACGTCATTTATTTCTGTACTGATACTCAACCAGTTTCGTTCTACTTTTTGTCGCATGTCTCATCCGACGCCGGCATGACGTGTGTGGCATCTTCGATCGCGGTCATCCTCGACCTCGTATTGGATGTCGTGCTTGAACGTTCCGTGGATGCCTCGCCTCGAACATTCTTTTGTTAACTGTCGTTTCGGCACCTTTAAGGGAGGATACTCGAGTGGGACCTCGCTAGGAACTGTGGGCATTAGTGCTCCTCCACCTGCGGCGTCTGGGGATTTTCGTACCAATCGCAGGCTGATTGGATATCGGCTGGTACGCCTTGAACCAGATCAGGCCAAGGGTGGCTGGCCCCAGTTATCCTCATCAGGATCGAAGGGTTGTTGACACAGTACCCTTCTAGGGGGGAGCTGTGTAGCGGCCTGGAGATTTCACTGGCCTGCCTGCGGTATGGTGTGTAAAATAGTTCCAAAACTCATAGTTGCATATTGTACCTAGGCTATTAAGAAAGCTCGCATGATGCATGTTGTCCGATTGTTTGTCTACATGTCATGTGACCGTGGCGCGAACCCGAAGGACACACGTGTCACATTCTTCCGGTTTACTCGCTTGTCGACGGCCGGTCTCTAGCCTCTCTAGCTATTTTGCGTGTCGGTGCCTTTTATAGCGCTATCAGAGACCACCTGTACGTTTCGTCGAATAAAGATCTGGTCTCTCTCTTCAACGGCCTTTCGCTTTTCGCGTCTGATAGTTGCGTACCTGGGGAAAACGTGACTTAGTGCGTCGAGCACTAAATATGTATTTGTAGGTAGATTTGCATCTATATGTGTTTAATTGTATACATCCAGATATTGCTATAGATGCATTGAATTGTATACATACATGTTTACATATGTATGTATACATGTACAAATATCCACATATATATGCTCATGTCCATGTACGCCAGTTTTACCGTACTTATAAATACATACAGTTATATATATACATGTATACATATATATACATGAAAAAGGCCTGTCTGTATTTGGGTACCAGACTTTCATGGAAACAACAAAAAGTGCTTACAACAGTAGATTGTTATCGGTTACTACAGTTGAGCAGACGCCCACCGACTAGAACGACTATCATTATGAGTACGTAGGCCGAGGCGATCACCAAAACATAATCTTGATCACAGAGACGTACGTCGGACTTCATTGACATCAGTGGAACATTTCATGCATACTTTCTGGTACGGTTTTTGAAGATATCGATCAGGAACTACTACCGTTTCAGTAGAAGATAACAATTATCGGTGTGACTAAGTAGTTTCGAGCGAGGTGGGGTAAAGCGAACGCAATGGTTTTGGTCGTGTGGGCGTCATGCAAACAGTGGCGGCTTTGAAGGAGAGCGACTTCACATGCGATTTGCCCATTTTCAGTGTACACAGCTTGCAGGTCCAAGGAGACTTAAGTATTCCTTCATCCACAAGGGAACGTCACTTCTATGTGGTTTTCGAATAGGCGTTACTAGCTGTTTCAACCAATCCGAATAGCTTCTGCTTTCGAAAATGCAATAGACCTTGTAATACACAAGAGATCATTACGATGTTCGATGCGCACGGACGCGCTGAAACGAAAACAAGAGTGTACGATAAACGTGGGATATGTGCAGCAGTCCCAGCACAAAACGACCAGCCACCCAACAGAACACTGGAACATCAAAAGCAAAGAGTCAAGAGGACAGCGTGTGCATTTTGTGAAGTACAAAACAAGCACAGGGTGCAACTCTTTCGTTTAAGTCGGTCTTGTGTAAAAATCAATCAAAACTGTAGTTCAGGAAACTTGCCGGCCCAATAAGTGTGATTCTTTGGTGCTTGTCTTGCTCTTGTTTCCTCGTCGACGACCTTCGTCTGCATACCTGAAGCGAAAAATACATGAGAGTAATCGGCCAACAATTATCCGCTGGATCATTGACTTTTGCCGTTACAATCTTCAAAACCAGATCGCCCGCCAACCAATTCGTGCACGCCTGCTGGTCCCGGGTGCGAATTTAATGACCTGCGACCACTTGGATTTTCTAAGGGTCCTGGATGCAGCCGTGTTATATTGCTTGTCTGCTCTGTGAGCATGGTTCCGTGTATGCCTGCTATAGGAGGCTTGGCATGAACTCAGCGCCACTTTCTTCTGCTGTGCATCTAATTGAACGCAGCGAATGCTTGCTCCTCCACTAACGACTCACCCTTTCTTTCATTCTTCAAGGTCATCTCTCCCGGACCTTTTCCAGCGTTGTTTAACACACTCCAATGTTCCACCCACTTTCCGTTGTGCAGACATTTGAATGCCGCCCAGTGGGCTGCAGCCCATCTCTTGCTCCCTTTCTCTTTTCTCTTGGTTACTGTCACTGGTCTGAGATTAGGCTAGAAGTTACTACCCATCACACTTCCAAACTGCTGGTAGTTCACGGTTCTTTTCCAACCCCCAGCGCATTCCTTCAGTTCGATGCCCATTGGGTTACATTTCTACTGCTCTTCAAGAAAGACGTTTTAAATTGCTAGTGGACGAGGGTCGAGCGGACACCCACTTGTCGACTACAAACCTTTCACCTGATAAGTATTTTAAATATAGCCTTGAAAGGAGAAAACTGATGCAACGTCCCATTTTCACTGGCACACTCATCACTTTGGGGTCAGAAAGTGTAGTACCTATGGGATACCGAGCCTAAAGCTGTTGCGGTGTGGGCCTGTATTTTTCCATAATTTCTGGTCCCCCGACAACCTTATTTTTTTAGCGGACGTTGGGTGACTACTCGTCTTTATTAGTCTCGTGAACCATAGAAAGAATGAATGTGTTACGTCTACGCGTATTGAATATGACATTCGAGTACTGTGGTCAGGAAGCAACAGGTTAGTGTGTGATAGGGTAATGCAAACACCTCTAATGAGGTTGGTGGAAAGCGGTAGCGATAAAAATGACGGCAACGGGAGAATCAGATATTAAAAGTTATAGGAAGAAATTATTATGAGTGAGTATAACGCCAGCAGGTGTCCAGCGCAGTGACCAGAGTTGATTGGACGGGTTTAACTGAAAAGCAGTCATACAAGAATAATCAGATCGGTGACGCGAGCATGCATACTGAGGATGACAGATGTCTCATCAAGAAGTGAACGTTCTTATAGGGGCTCACCGTCTGTAACGACTATCTATGTGAGAGCAAGTAATCAAGGCCCTTCTTGATCATCTCCAGAGTAGTACCCCCACGAATTTCGCTGGAAGGGCGTTCCAAGTCGCGCAAACTCGGGTAGCAAAGCCGAGCTTCCCGCAATGTAAGTAACTACGCGTTATGACTAGCTTAATCTCGTGTCCCATTAATTTGGTAGTCTCCGCCAGTTTGAGGAAGCTGCGCGTCGGATAATCCTTTGTGATCACGAGTGCAAAATGAGGACCGTATGTTCTCTAGGCCCTCCATAACTTGGTGGGAGGGTTCATGGGTTTCAGTTGGTCTGCATGTAAGAACGAGTAGGACCAGATAGCCTTTAGTGGCGCACGTCGTTATACGGATTCAAGGGCCGATATGCCTTTTTCCAGGTTTGAGGCGTACGTTTGTATTTCTACCGCCAGCAGAGGCCTTACTAAGGAACCGAAGATGCTAATAAAATATTCTGCTGGAAATTTCCATGGTGTATTGAGCGCTGCCTGCCTGCCGTCAGCTTCCTTTGTCACCCCCAGCGTATTGGCCCTTGGACAAAGATTTGTCGGGAGTAAAGTCCAACAGTTAATTTTTTAGAGAATAGCATCACGTTGTTGCCTTCCCGTCCGGCAGGTTTTGCAGCCATCGTACTGTGTATGAATTGTTTTCGAATAGTAATAGTTTTGAATGGGAAGCTGTTTTCTGCCGACCACCGATGTCCTGCGTCGAGATCTCGCTGTAGAAGAGCAGAGTCTTCGGGAGAACGCTGAGTAAGTCGTATATCAATGTCGCCAGTGTATATCAGCGGTGAGAAAGTCGTTCAAAAACATCAAGAACAACAAAGGGCCTAATATGGAACCTTGCGAAACACCCGTGGATTTTTGAAGGCGGCGGAGTGCGAGCCGTCTGCCCGCACAGATTACATTCCGCCTGGTGAATGATGCTGAACCCACCTACCAGCTGGCTGTTGAGACACAGCTCGCAGCATGCTGAGTAGATCGTGGTGGTTTGCTTCATAAAAAGTCTAAATGAAACCAAAGGAAGCAGTACCTACTTTGTGGCGCTTTTCCGCGGCCAGGGCCCAGGAGTCCACCGCCGTTAGAGATTTATTGAGGCACAATTATCTCTGTCTAAACCTACGCTAGTGGTTCCTTTAGAATTTGGCGGATAGGAGCCGCACCCTTAGGCGGTAATCTGCTATGCTTCTCATTACCTGGAGGCACCTGGAAGCAGTGTCTTTGTAGATAGGTGAGATACGACTATGCTTCCGAGTATTGGCGGGGGGTGCCTGGGGTATATGAACGACGAGGCAGCGCCAAAAATACGACAGCTATCACACAGAACGTTCCTTAACAGGATGGTTGATAGGCTGTAAAAGTAACTGCCCTCGTTGAGTTAAGACTACCGTGTGTTTGACGGAAAATCAGTGATCACGTTCCCTGTCCTCGTTTTTCCTTCCTCGTTTATCCTTTTTCTTCTTACGCGCAAAATCTTCTTGGTATAAGTTGTGAGCTGTCCTTGCTAAGTCTGAAATGACCATCTGAATTATGCGCGTGACAAATCATATCTCCCACAAACGTTAATCTTGATGTATTATAAAATCTTGACATTGTTTACTTATGAAAACCTAATTTTACCTAGTTCTTTTGTCCTCACTTTCCACCGCCGGACCTTTGTTTATTTGTATCTCGGCTTCACATACGCTCGATCACTTCGCCATTACGTGGTTGTTGCATCTGGCCACATTCACGCGAACCATTAGCTTCAGAACTTGTACATTCGGTGGATTCAAGGCTTGCTTTTTCTTCTCTTTTTAGTAATAATTTTCTTGCATGTCAGCACCTTATAAATAAAAAATCGCCCCCAGGACCGTCTTCCCTGTTGGTCCCGCGTCGGTCGTTCAGCGGAATCAGAATTTGTGGATGCTGGCTGCTCTACAGTCTCGACCTTTCTAGATTCAGCCCATCAAAAGACGTCATGAGTAGATTAGGCGCTGCTGGAGCAACCGCTGGACGTCCGGGATTAACAAGGCTGCTGAACCCTGGCGACTCCTCAGGTCGAAGTCTGGGAACTTAGGGCATGCATTAGAAGTCGGAGAAGACTTCAACTGAGGTTACCTTATTCGGGTATTTTGGTTGTTTCGCGCTTTCTGAGCCATCAGTGGCCGTTACGCATCGGGAGCGGACCACCTGGACAATTTTCCGATTGTTAGGTGACGAACCGGACGGACGCGTTCGCGATGTTACAGCTGACAGAGATTTCGCAGCGGACGCAAAGTATCTATAGAGCCACTTGGGACGATCAACGAAGGTTCCTGCGAGGACGAGCTGGTGACCACCACAATGTGCCTTTGCCGCAAGTGTGTACTGAGTTCGAGCGCATTTGTGGGTGAGTCTTCCGGACTGCGGAAAGCCATTCCACAAAGCTCCCTTCTACTCCATGGCTAGATTCGTGTAGGGTTTCAAGATTAGCGTACTTTCACTTTTTTTCTGAAGACAGAATGCTACAGCTTCCATGATCACTACATGAAATCTGCTACTTTTATAGACTTAATGTTCTTCGAGAGTGGCAAGTGTTTTAGTCGGGGAACAGCGTTCATTTTGAACGCTTCCGGATGAGCTAGAGGTCGACTCTGCAAAATTTTCTAATAACCGGTTTAGGGTATCAGTCAGTTACAAAGTCACAGATCAGTCTTAGACGGACAACCACGTGACCACTAGCGCCCAGAGGTTCACCCGCCTCAACAGCGTCTACCACGTGCGGCTCAGTGGCGAGGGGGTAAGCCCAGATGGAATGGGTGATGCCCCTTGCTGAGGTTATTATATAGCTGCACTTGCCTAGCTGGCCGACTTCTATCATCAGGTTGCAGAACTCCGCATCATATGTGCCGGAACTCATCCCGCTGAGGAAATAAATGTTTGGAACTTTGAAGCCCTAGGCTATTAATATTCCGATGTTTTTAAGTGCAACCGCCCGACAGGCATTTTTATGTAGGGCCATGGACTGTTGGACTATTGTTACAGAAGGTGGTTTATACCGTTCCCCGGTATTTGAGCAGGAAATAGCCATGTTTGTTCGGAGTGACTCAGGCAGCGCCAACAGGTAAGAATCTTGCTGCTCCAGAGCCCTGACATCGTCTGAAAAAATGACCGCCACTCCTCCTCTTTCACCGACACTGTCATTGCGCAAAATGTGATGACCTGGTATGTCGATTTTCTGTTTAGCACCTTGGCGGTTGGTCACACCTGAGTAATACTGATGAACTGGGGCGTTTTGACTGAGCGAGTTCGCTTAGTTCTGTTACCCTGTTTCGAAAGGTAGCGCATTGGTGTACATGCACCACCAATTGTAGGTACATGTATCAGTGCTGGCACTCGCCTGCTGAGTTCACGATAATTGGGAGGTGGCAGTTGTCGAGGTTAGCTCAACACTTGTGAGTCCGACGCCTGCATTTTCTCGAGACAGAGCAGTTACTTAACGGGAGCCGACTGAGTGGTAATCTGCCTGAATGGACCTCAGTGAATTTAACAGATTCAGCTAGCTGCCAAATCGTGGAGGACAGCGGAACTTTTGCCTCATTGGTGTGTAGCTTTGATTTTATTGCAAACCGCAGCTAACTTCTCTCCAAGAGCATTTCCTTTTGCTTCCGAATTCCCAAAATTATCATGTGACACTATTATTTACTTGTAACGGTGAAAACGTGTGCGTTGGTCTTGCTTAGTCGACCATATCATCCACGGAGGGGTTGAGAATGATATCTTCATTATTATTGGTCGCTGTGATTTGTTCTTGGATAAGGGAAGGTGATCAACCAATCAGTGGGCGCAACACAACTGCCCTTACCTTCACTCTGGTAAATTTACCACAAAATGGGTGTAACGATCCACGTCTGATCGTTGAGTTCCGCGTAACCCAAAAAAACGGACCCCCAAAATGAGAACAAGATTGGATCCAACAATTTCTACGGTCTTTTAATCAAATGCATCAATAATTACAAAAGGCAAACCTCAATCGCTCGCCACGATAGTCTCGTCCAGCAAAATCAATAGCTTCCCAACAGGACCAACAAGGTCATGGGTGAACCGACACGCCAGCAGACCAGGACACGTATGACCACTCGCGCCGCGGACATTTGATGACACATTGGTTCGATAAAACAAGATGGGGTGGGTGAGGTAGTGGAAACGAGTGTCATGTTAGTGAGGAAAATGGGGAATGCAAACGAAGGGAACGAATTTTCTCAGTTCGTGGATCAGCAAAATTACAGCGCCCGCCAACATTCGTCTGCATCTGGCAGATCGCTGGTAGTGCTGCACAGTTCTGGCTCCCTATCTATCCATACTTAATATAACTATCCGCAAGACATACGTTGGAGACCTCGCGAACCGTAATGTCTAACAGTCATGCCCCTCTAACAGACAGAAGCGCCTCACATCTCTCCTCATTAGACCGGTCCTCGTGAGAACCTCTACAGTACGGACTAGTTCATCCGCGTCTACTTCACATTTCGAAACTAGTCCCAGGGGCCACTGGTTCCTAGTTAATCCATCGGATACAACACGAACAACGTCACCGACCTGGAAAATACGTTGCCTTATCAACCATCTCTGGAGCACTTGCAACGATGACACATACTCTCGAGACCACGTTTCCAAAAGGTAGTTACCATGTTATTCGCTTGTCTCCAACACATAGTGTACCTGTCTACCAGATTGCATTCTGGGGCCAACCCTGTATTACTCCTCAAGAGAAGTAAGTCGTTCGGGGTTAGAACGATTTTGTCAGACCCGTCTGCGGCAACAGAAAACAATGGTCTGTTGTTCAAAATACGCTCTAGTTCAGCCAATGAAGTTAGAAGGGGTTGGTCATTGGTTCGTTCCTCTCGGCAGATTGCGCTCAAAATACATCTGACAGATCGAATCAATCGCTCCCACGCTCCGTCCCGATGACTAGCATACGGTGGGTTGAAGTGCCACNGATGACTAGCATACGGTGGGTTGAAGTGCCACTAAATTCCCTCTTGTAAGAGTTTGTCATTGACGGACCCGCTACCTTAGTTGCGGACCCAGCCTCTAAGCTCTTTGTCAGCGGCAACAAAATTGGTATCATCGTCAGAAAAAATTGCCTCAGGCCTACCTCTCCGTGTGATGAATCGTGACAGGGCCATACTAAACGAGTCAGTATTCAACGTGTGGGCTACTTCGACATGCACTGCTCGGGACTGTAAGCACATGAATATACATCCATACCTTTTTTCGGAAGTCCTGCCCCTCTTCAGACAAACATGTTCAAAATATTCTAGCCCAACTTTCGTGAACGCTGGGTTCACCCTAACAGATGGTAGAGGGGTCATTAGCTGCTTGCCGACTGAAACAAAACGACGACGGCAGGCTAGGCAGGATCCAATGGCTCGCTTAACCGCCGCGCCACCCTGTATGATCCAGAAGTGCCTCCTTAACGAACACAACACGTGAGGCCTTCCGGAATGACCTTCGACCTCGTGATGATATCACATAATATGATCAATGATGTGGTGGCGCGTAGGCAAAATTATGGGACGCATGATTTCGAAACTGTAAGCGGATAGCGACAATCGACCTTCTACCTGTATAACTCCTTTAATCATGACGGGAACAACTTCTTCAAGGAGATCCTTTGAGAAAGAACAAGGAGGCTTTTTCAGCCAGACAGCCTCAAAGGCACTCTGATTGTACTGATCTAATCAAATCTACTTCTGCCGCTTTGATCTCCGTTAAACTGGGAGGGCCAGCTTTCAAAGTTAACTCCGAGCGCCCGCCATGGAATTCCATGATGTAACAC
Source organism: Paragonimus westermani (assembly GCA_008508345.1). NCBI lineage: Eukaryota > Metazoa > Platyhelminthes > Trematoda > Plagiorchiida > Troglotrematidae > Paragonimus > Paragonimus westermani. The sequence continues at coordinate 148,630 of QNGE01001709.1, forward strand.
TTTAACCGGGTAAGTCGTACCACGGCTCTAAGCAATCGATTCAAACTTGAATATCGAATAATAAGGTTATGCAGACCGTGTGCTTGAACGACAAATTTAACATGAGCCGGCGTCTTCTCTAGTTAAATGTTGTTGGGCTCAACGAGAGAGCTGGATTTCGAAGGCCATGACCTGCAAGGCCGACTCAAGAACTCAGGACCTTCCAACCACTTGTCTCTTATTGGGCCGCCCGTCAAACCACGCGAAGCCGGATTTCCTTCGGATCTCACGTGTCTCTATTGTTTGGGTGTCGACGACTGATGGGTCAGAGAAAGGCCGTTAGCCACAAACATGCAGAACCCGGTTGACACATTGTGTATATAATAGAGGACAATCATGGAATTCGTCCAAAAATAACAATATCGGAACATCTGATCCAAGTTGTTAAC